>CAWVNZ010001561.1:0-50891 GCA_963930735.1 Dioctria linearis | reverse complement strand
TTGTGACAGTTGAAAATTAGTTTTTGAATAATTTACTATAGAAAAGGCAATCCCTGGCGTAATTAAAATTTGTGACAGTTGAAAATTATTTTTTGAATAATTTACTATAGAAAAGTCAATCCCTGGCGCAATTAAAATTTGCGACAGTATAAAATTATTTTTTGAATAATTTACTATAGAAAAGGCAATCCCTGGCGTAATTAAAATTTGCGACAGTATAAAATTATTTTTTGAATAATTTACTATATAAAAGGCAATCCCTGGCGCAATTAAAATTTGCGACAGTATAAAATTATTTTTTGAATAATTTACTATAGAAAAGGCAATCCCTGGCGCAATTAAAATTTGCGACAGTATAAAATTATTTTTTGAATAATTTACTATATAAAAGGCAATCCCTGGGATATTTAAAATTTGCGACAGTATAAAATTATTTTTTGAATAATTTACTATATAAAAGGCAATCCCTGGCGCAATTAAAATTTGCGACAGTATAAAATTATTTTTTGAATAATTTACTATAGAAAAGTCAATCCTGGCGTAATTAAAATTTGCGACAGTTGAAAATTATTTTTTGAATAATTTACTATAGAAAAGTCAATCCCTGGCGCAATTAAAATTTGCGACAGTAGAAAATTATTTTTTGAATAATTTACTATAGAAAAGGCAATCCCTGGCGTAATTAAAATTTGTGACAGTTGAAAATTATTTTTTGAATAATTTACTATAGAAAAGGCAATCCCTGGCGTAATTAAAATTTGCGACAGTAAAAAATTATTTTTTGAATAATTTACTATAGAAAAGGCAATCCCTGGCGTAATTAAAATTTGTGACAGTTGAAAATTATTTTTTGAATAATTTACTATATAAAAGGCAATCCCTGGCGCACATAAAATTTGTGACAGTTGAAAATTATTTTTTGAAAAATTTACTATAGAAAAGGCAATCCCTGGCGCAATTAAAATTTGTTACAGTTGAAAATTATTTTTTGAATAATTTACTATAGAAAAGGCAATCCCTGGCGCACATAAAATTTGCGACAGTATAAAATTATTTTTTGAATAATTTACTATAGAAAAGGCAATCAATGGCGTAATTAAAATTTGCGACAGTATAAAATTATTTTTTGAATAATTTACTATAGAAAAGTCAATCCCTGGCGCACATAAAATTTGTGACAGTTGAAAATTATTTTTTGAAAAATTTACTATAGAAAAGGCAATCCCTGGCGCAATTAAAATTTGTGACAGTTGAAAATTATTTTTTGAATAATTTAATATAGAAAAGGCAATCCCTGGCGCACATAAAATTTGCGACAGTAGAAAATTATTTTTTGAATAATTTACTATAGAAAAGGCAATCCCTGGCGCAATTAAAATTTGTGACAGTATAAAATTAGTTTTTGAATAATTTACTATAGAAAAGGCAATCCCTGGCGTAATTAAAATTTGTGACAGTTGAAAATTATTTTTTGAATAATTTACTATATAAAAGGCAATCCCTGGCGCACATAAAATTTGTGACAGTTGAAAATTATTTTTTGAAAAATTTACTATAGAAAAGTCAATCCCTGGCGCAATTAAAATTTGCGACAGTATAAAATTATTTTTTGAATAATTTACTATAGAAAAGGCAATCCCTGGCGCACATAAAATTTGCGACAGTAGAAAATTATTTTTTGAATAATTTACTATAGAAAAGGCAATCCCTGGCGTAATTAAAATTTGCGACAGTATAAAATTATTTTTTGAATAATTTACTATATAAAAGGCAATCCCTGGCGCACATAAAATTTGTGACAGTTGAAAATTATTTTTTGAAAAATTTACTATAGAAAAGGCAATCCCTGGCGCAATTAAAATTTGTGACAGTTGAAAATTATTTTTTGAATAATTTACTATAGAAAAGGCAATCCCTGGCGCACATAAAATTTGCGACAGTAGAAAATTATTTTTTGAATAATTTACTATAGAAAAGTCAATCCCTGGCGCAATTAAAATTTGCGACAGTATAAAATTATTTTTTGAATAATTTACTATAGAAAAGGCAATCCCTGGCGCACATAAAATTTGCGACAGTATAAAATTATTTTTTGAATAATTTACTATAGAAAAGGCAATCCCTGGCGTAATTAAAATTTGCGACAGTTGAAAATTATTTTTTGAATAATTTACTATAGAAAAGTCAATCCCTGGCGCAATTAAAATTTGTGACAGTATAAAATTATTTTTTGAATAATTTACTATATAAAAGGCAATCCCTGGCGTAATTAAAATTTGTGACAGTTGAAAATTATTTTTTGAATAATTTACTATATAAAAGGCAATCCCTGGCGCAATTAAAATTTGTGACAGTTGAAAATTATTTTTTGAATAATTTACTATAGAAAAGTCAATCCCTGGCGCAATTAAAATTTGTGACAGTTGAAAATTATTTTTTGAATAATTTACTATAGAAAAGGCAATCCCTGGCGCAATTAAAATTTGTGACAGTTGAAAATTATTTTTTGAATAATTTACTATATAAAAGGCAATCCCTGGCGTAATTAAAATTTGCGACAGTATAAAATTATTTTTTGAATAATTTACTATAGAAAAGGCAATCCCTGGGATATTTAAAATTTGTGACAGTATAAAATTAGTTTTTGAAAAATTTACTATAGAAAAGGCAATCCCTGGGATATTTAAAATTTGCGACAGTATAAAATTATTTTTTGAATAATTTACTATAGAAAAGGCAATCCCTGGCGCAATTAAAATTTGCGACAGTATAAAATTAGTTTTTGAAAAATTTACTATATAAAAGGCAATCCCTGGGATATTTAAAATTTGCGACAGTATAAAATTATTTTTTGAATAATTTACTATAGAAAAGTCAATCCCTGGCGCAATTAAAATTTGTGACAGTTGAAAATTATTTTTTGAATAATTTACTATAGAAAAGGCAATCCCTGGCGCAATTAAAATTTGTGACAGTTGAAAATTATTTTTTGAATAATTTACTATAGAAAAGTCAATCCCTGGCGCAATTAAAATTTGTGACAGTTGAAAATTATTTTTTGAATAATTTACTATAGAAAAGGAAATCCCTGGGATATTTAAAATTTGTGACAGTTGAAAATTATTTTTTGAATAATTTACTATAGAAAAGGCAATCCCTGGCGCACATAAAATTTGCGACAGTATAAAATTATTTTTTGAATAATTTACTATAGAAAAGTCAATCCCTGGCGTAATTAAAATTTGTGACAGTTGAAAATTATTTTTTGAATAATTTACTATATAAAAGGCAATCCCTGGCGCACATAAAATTTGTGACAGTTGAAAATTATTTTTTGAATAATTTACTATAGAAAAGGCAATCCCTGGCGCAATTAAAATTTGTGACAGTTGAAAATTATTTTTTGAATAATTTACTATAGAAAAGGCAATCCCTGGCGTAATTAAAATTTGCGACAGTATAAAATTAGTTTTTGAAAAATTTACTATATAAAAGGCAATCCCTGGGATATTTAAAATTTGTGACAGTATAAAATTAGTTTTTGAAAAATTTACTATAGAAAAGGCAATCCCTGGCGTAATTAAAATTTGCGACAGTATAAAATTAGTTTTTGAAAAATTTACTATATAAAAGGCAATCCCTGGGATATTTAAAATTTGTGACAGTATAAAATTAGTTTTTGAAAAATTTACTATAGAAAAGGCAATCCCTGGCGTAATTAAAATTTGCGACAGTATAAAATTATTTTTTGAATAATTTACTATAGAAAAGTCAATCCCTGGCGCAATTAAAATTTGTGACAGTTGAAAATTATTTTTTGAATAATTTACTATAGAAAAGGCAATCCCTGGCGCAATTAAAATTTGTGACAGTTGAAAATTATTTTTTGAATAATTTACTATATAAAAGGCAATCCCTGGCGCACATAAAATTTGCGACAGTATAAAATTATTTTTTGAATAATTTACTATAGAAAAGACAATCCCTGGCGCAATTAAAATTTGCGACAGTATAAAATTATTTTTTGAATAATTTACTATAGAAAAGTCAATCCCTGGCGCAATTAAAATTTGTGACAGTTGAAAATTATTTTTTGAATAATTTACTATATAAAAGGCAATCCCTGGCGCACATAAAATTTGTGACAGTTGAAAATTATTTTTTGAAAAATTTACTATAGAAAAGGCAATCCCTGGCGCAATTAAAATTTGTGACAGTTGAAAATTATTTTTTGAATAATTTACTATAGAAAAGGCAATCCCTGGCGTAATTAAAATTTGCGACAGTATAAAATTAGTTTTTGAATAATTTACTATAGAAAAGGCAATCCCTGGCGCAATTAAAATTTGTGACAGTATAAAATTATTTTTTGAATAATTTACTATAGAAAAGTCAATCCCTGGCGCAATTAAAATTTGCGACAGTATAAAATTATTTTTTGAATAATTTACTATAGAAAAGGCAATCCCTGGCGCAATTAAAATTTGTGACAGTTGAAAATTAGTTTTTGAAAAATTTACTATAGAAAAGGCAATCCCTGGGATATTTAAAATTTGCGACAGTATAAAATTATTTTTTGAATAATTTACTATAGAAAAGGCAATCCCTGGCGCAATTAAAATTTGCGACAGTATAAAATTAGTTTTTGAAAAATTTACTATAGAAAAGGCAATCCCTGGGATATTTAAAATTTGCGACAGTAAAAAATTAGTTTTTGAATAATTTACTATAGAAAAGGCAATCCCTGGCGCACATAAAATTTGTGACAGTATAAAATTAGTTTTTGAATAATTTACTATAGAAAAGTCAATCCCTGGCGCACATAAAATTTGCGACAGTATAAAATTAGTTTTTGAATAATTTACTATAGAAAAGGCAATCCCTGGCGCACATAAAATTTGTGACAGTTGAAAATTATTTTTTGAATAATTTACTATAGAAAAGTCAATCCCTGGCGCAATTAAAATTTGTGACAGTAAAAAATTAGTTTTTGAAAAATTTACTATAGAAAAGGCAATCCCTGGCGCAATTAAAATTTGTGACAGTATAAAATTATTTTTTGAATAATTTACTATAGAAAAGGCAATCCCTGGCGCAATTAAAATTTGCGACAGTATAAAATTATTTTTTGAATAATTTACTATAGAAAAGTCAATCCCTGGCGCACATAAAATTTGCGACAGTATAAAATTAGTTTTTGAATAATTTACTATAGAAAAGGCAATCCCTGGCGCACATAATATTTGTGACAGTTGAAAATTATTTTTTGAATAATTTACTATAGAAAAGGCAATCCCTGGGATATTTAAAATTTGCGACAGTATAAAATTAGTTTTTGAAAAATTTACTATAGAAAAGGCAATCCCTGGCGCAATTAAAATTTGTGACAGTATAAAATTATTTTTTGAATAATTTACTATAGAAAAGGCAATCCCTGGCGCAATTAAAATTTGCGACAGTATAAAATTATTTTTTGAATAATTTACTATAGAAAAGGCAATCCCTGGCGCACATAAAATTTGCGACAGTAAAAAATTATTTTTTGAATAATTTACTATAGAAAAGGCAATCCCTGGCGCAATTAAAATTTGTGACAGTATAAAATTATTTTTTGAATAATTTACTATAGAAAAGGCAATCCCTGGCGCAATTAAAATTTGCGACAGTATAAAATTAGTTTTTGAATAATTTACTATAGAAAAGGCAATCCCTGGCGCACATAAAATTTGCGACAGTAAAAAATTATTTTTTGAATAATTTACTATAGAAAAGGCAATCCCTGGCGCAATTAAAATTTGTGACAGTATAAAATTATTTTTTGAATAATTTACTATAGAAAAGGCAATCCCTGGCGTAATTAAAATTTGCGACAGTTGAAAATTAGTTTTTGAATAATTTACTATAGAAAAGGCAATCCCTGGCGCAATTAAAATTTGTGACAGTTGAAAATTAGTTTTTGAAAAATTTACTATATAAAAGTCAATCCCTGGCGCAATTAAAATTTGCGACAGTATAAAATTATTTTTTGAATAATTTACTATAGAAAAGGCAATCCCTGGCGCAATTAAAATTTGCGACAGTATAAAATTATTTTTTGAATAATTTACTATAGAAAAGTCAATCCCTGGCGCAATTAAAATTTGTGACAGTATAAAATTAGTTTTTGAATAATTTACTATAGAAAAGGCAATCCCTGGCGCACATAAAATTTGTGACAGTTGAAAATTAGTTTTTGAATAATTTACTATAGAAAAGGCAATCCCTGGCGCAATTAAAATTTGTGACAGTATAAAATTATTTTTTGAATAATTTACTATAGAAAAGGCAATCCCTGGCGCAATTAAAATTTGTGACAGTTGAAAATTATTTTTTGAAAAATTTACTATAGAAAAGGCAATCCCTGGCGCAATTAAAATTTGTGACAGTTGAAAATTATTTTTTGAATAATTTACTATAGAAAAGTCAATCCCTGGCGCAATTAAAATTTGCGACAGTATAAAATTATTTTTTGAATAATTTACTATAGAAAAGTCAATCCCTGGCGCAATTAAAATTTGTGACAGTTGAAAATTATTTTTTGAATAATTTACTATAGAAAAGGCAATCCCTGGCGCAATTAAAATTTGTGACAGTTGAAAATTATTTTTTGAATAATTTACTATAGAAAAGGCAATCCCTGGCGCACATAAAATTTGCGACAGTATAAAATTAGTTTTTGAATAATTTACTATAGAAAAGGCAATCCCTGGCGCACATAAAATTTGTGACAGTATAAAATTAGTTTTTGAAAAATTTACTATAGAAAAGGCAATCCCTGGCGCAATTAAAATTTGTGACAGTTGAAAATTAGTTTTTGAATAATTTACTATAGAAAAGGCAATCCCTGGCGTAATTAAAATTTGTGACAGTATAAAATTAGTTTTTGAATAATTTACTATAGAAAAGGCAATCCCTGGCGCAATTAAAATTTGTGACAGTTGAAAATTATTTTTTGAATAATTTACTATAGAAAAGGCAATCCCTGGCGCAATTAAAATTTGTGACAGTTGAAAATTAGTTTTTGAATAATTTACTATAGAAAAGGCAATCCCTGGCGCAATTAAAATTTGTGACAGTATAAAA
Organism: Dioctria linearis; assembly: GCA_963930735.1. Classification (NCBI taxonomy): domain Eukaryota; kingdom Metazoa; phylum Arthropoda; class Insecta; order Diptera; family Asilidae; genus Dioctria; species Dioctria linearis. The sequence goes on along the minus strand of CAWVNZ010001561.1, from coordinate 43,769 downwards.
TTATTTTTTGAATAATTTACTATAGAAAAGTCAATCCCTGGCGCACATAAAATTTGTGACAGTATAAAATTAGTTTTTGAAAAATTTACTATATAAAAGGCAATCCCTGGCGCAATTAAAATTTGCGACAGTAGAAAATTATTTTTTGAATAATTTACTATAGAAAAGGCAATCCCTGGGATATTTAAAATTTGCGACAGTAGAAAATTATTTTTTGAATAATTTACTATAGAAAAGGCAATCCCTGGCGCACATAAAATTTGCGACAGTATAAAATTATTTTTTGAATAATTTACTATAGAAAAGGCAATCCCTGGCGCAATTAAAATTTGCGACAGTATAAAATTAGTTTTTGAAAAATTTACTATATAAAAGGCAATCCCTGGCGTAATTAAAATTTGCGACAGTTGAAAATTAGTTTTTGAATAATTTACTATAGAAAAGTCAATCCCTGGCGCAATTAAAATTTGTGACAGTATAAAATTAGTTTTTGAAAAATTTACTATAGAAAAGGCAATCCCTGGCGTAATTAAAATTTGCGACAGTATAAAATTATTTTTTGAATAATTTACTATATAAAAGGCAATCCCTGGGATATTTAAAATTTGCGACAGTTGAAAATTATTTTTTGAATAATTTACTATAGAAAAGGCAATCCCTGGCGCACATAAAATTTGCGACAGTATAAAATTATTTTTTGAATAATTTACTATAGAAAAGTCAATCCCTGGCGTAATTAAAATTTGCGACAGTATAAAATTAGTTTTTGAATAATTTACTATAGAAAAGTCAATCCCTGGCGCAATTAAAATTTGTGACAGTTGAAAATTATTTTTTGAATAATTTACTATAGAAAAGGCAATCCCTGGCGCACATAAAATTTGCGACAGTAAAAAATTAGTTTTTGAAAAATTTACTATATAAAAGGCAATCCCTGGCGCACATAAAATTTGCGACAGTATAAAATTAGTTTTTGAATAATTTACTATAGAAAAGTCAATCCCTGGCGCACATAAAATTTGCGACAGTATAAAATTATTTTTTGAATAATTTACTATAGAAAAGGCAATCCCTGGCGCACATAAAATTTGCGACAGTAAAAAATTATTTTTTGAATAATTTACTATAGAAAAGTCAATCCCTGGCGTAATTAAAATTTGCGACAGTATAAAATTATTTTTTGAATAATTTACTATAGAAAAGGCAATCCCTGGCGCACATAAAATTTGCGACAGTATAAAATTATTTTTTGAATAATTTACTATATAAAAGGCAATCCCTGGGATATTTAAAATTTGCGACAGTTGAAAATTATTTTTTGAATAATTTACTATAGAAAAGGCAATCCCTGGCGCACATAAAATTTGCGACAGTATAAAATTATTTTTTGAATAATTTACTATAGAAAAGTCAATCCCTGGCGTAATTAAAATTTGCGACAGTATAAAATTAGTTTTTGAATAATTTACTATAGAAAAGTCAATCCCTGGCGCAATTAAAATTTGTGACAGTTGAAAATTATTTTTTGAATAATTTACTATAGAAAAGGCAATCCCTGGCGTAATTAAAATTTGCGACAGTAAAAAATTAGTTTTTGAAAAATTTACTATATAAAAGGCAATCCCTGGCGTAATTAAAATTTGCGACAGTATAAAATTAGTTTTTGAATAATTTACTATAGAAAAGGCAATCCCTGGCGCAATTAAAATTTGCGACAGTATAAAATTATTTTTTGAATAATTTACTATAGAAAAGTCAATCCCTGGCGTAATTGAAATTTGCGACAGTATAAAATTAGTTTTTGAATAATTTACTATAGAAAAGTCAATCCCTGGCGCAATTAAAATTTGTGACAGTTGAAAATTATTTTTTGAATAATTTACTATAGAAAAGGCAATCCCTGGCGTAATTAAAATTTGCGACAGTAAAAAATTAGTTTTTGAAAAATTTACTATATAAAAGGCAATCCCTGGCGCACATAAAATTTGCGACAGTATAAAATTAGTTTTTGAATAATTTACTATAGAAAAGTCAATCCCTGGCGCACATAAAATTTGCGACAGTATAAAATTATTTTTTGAATAATTTACTATAGAAAAGGCAATCCCTGGCGCACATAAAATTTGCGACAGTAAAAAATTATTTTTTGAATAATTTACTATAGAAAAGTCAATCCCTGGCGTAATTAAAATTTGCGACAGTATAAAATTATTTTTTGAATAATTTACTATAGAAAAGTCAATCCCTGGCGCAATTAAAATTTGCGACAGTATAAAATTATTTTTTGAATAATTTACTATATAAAAGGCAATCCCTGGGATATTTAAAATTTGCGACAGTTGAAAATTATTTTTTGAATAATTTACTATAGAAAAGGCAATCCCTGGCGCACATAAAATTTGCGACAGTATAAAATTATTTTTTGAATAATTTACTATAGAAAAGTCAATCCCTGGCGTAATTAAAATTTGCGACAGTATAAAATTAGTTTTTGAATAATTTACTATAGAAAAGTCAATCCCTGGCGCAATTAAAATTTGTGACAGTTGAAAATTATTTTTTGAATAATTTACTATAGAAAAGTCAATCCCTGGCGTAATTAAAATTTGCGACAGTATAAAATTAGTTTTTGAATAATTTACTATAGAAAAGTCAATCCCTGGCGCAATTAAAATTTGTGACAGTTGAAAATTATTTTTTGAATAATTTACTATAGAAAAGGCAATCCCTGGCGTAATTAAAATTTGCGACAGTAAAAAATTAGTTTTTGAATAATTTACTATAGAAAAGTCAATCCCTGGCGTAATTAAAATTTGTGACAGTAGAAAATTATTTTTTGAATAATTTACTATAGAAAAGGCAATCCCTGGGATATTTAAAATTTGTGACAGTATAAAATTAGTTTTTGAAAAATTTACTATATAAAAGGCAATCCCTGGGATATTTAAAATTTGCGACAGTATAAAATTAGTTTTTGAATAATTTACTATAGAAAAGGCAATCCCTGGCGCAATTAAAATTTGTGACAGTTGAAAATTATTTTTTGAATAATTTACTATAGAAAAGGCAATCCCTGGCGCAATTAAAATTTGTGACAGTAAAAAATTATTTTTTGAATAATTTACTATAGAAAAGGCAATCCCTGGCGCACATAAAATTTGCGACAGTATAAAATTATTTTTTGAATAATTTACTATAGAAAAGGCAATCCCTGGGATATTTAAAATTTGCGACAGTATAAAATTAGTTTTTGAATAATTTACTATAGAAAAGTCAATCCCTGGCGCACATAAAATTTGTGACAGTTGAAAATTATTTTTTGAATAATTTACTATAGAAAAGGCAATCCCTGGCGCAATTAAAATTTGTGACAGTATAAAATTAGTTTTTGAATAATTTACTATAGAAAAGGCAATCCCTGGCGCAATTAAAATTTGCGACAGTATAAAATTAGTTTTTGAAAAATTTACTATATAAAAGGCAATCCCTGGCGTAATTAAAATTTGCGACAGTATAAAATTATTTTTTGAATAATTTACTATATAAAAGGCAATCCCTGGGATATTTAAAATTTGCGACAGTAAAAAATTAGTTTTTGAATAATTTACTATAGAAAAGGCAATCCCTGGCGTAATTAAAATTTGTGACAGTAGAAAATTATTTTTTGAATAATTTACTATAGAAAAGGCAATCCCTGGGATATTTAAAATTTGCGACAGTATAAAATTAGTTTTTGAAAAATTTACTATATAAAAGGCAATCCCTGGGATATTTAAAATTTGCGACAGTATAAAATTAGTTTTTGAATAATTTACTATAGAAAAGTCAATCCCTGGCGCAATTAAAATTTGTGACAGTTGAAAATTATTTTTTGAATAATTTACTATAGAAAAGGCAATCCCTGGCGCACATAAAATTTGCGACAGTATAAAATTAGTTTTTGAAAAATTTACTATATTAAAGGCAATCCCTGGGATATTTAAAATTTGTGACAGTTGAAAATTATTTTTTGAATAATTTACTATAGAAAAGTCAATCCCTGGCGCAATTAAAATTTGTGACAGTATAAAATTAGTTTTTGAATAATTTACTATAGAAAAGGCAATCCCTGGCGTAATTAAAATTTGCGACAGTATAAAATTAGTTTTTGAATAATTTACTATAGAAAAGTCAATCCCTGGCGCAATTAAAATTTGTGACAGTTGAAAATTATTTTTTGAATAATTTACTATAGAAAAGCCAATCCCTGGCGCAATTAAAATTTGTGACAGTTGAAAATTATTTTTTGAATAATTTACTATAGAAAAGTCAATCCCTGGCGCAATTAAAATTTGTGACAGTATAAAATTATTTTTTGAATAATTTACTATAGAAAAGTCAATCCCTGGCGTAATTAAAATTTGCGACAGTATAAAATTATTTTTTGAATAATTTACTATAGAAAAGGCAATCCCTGGCGCAATTAAAATTTGTGACAGTATAAAATTAGTTTTTGAATAATTTACTATAGAAAAGGCAATCCCTGGCGCACATAAAATTTGCGACAGTATAAAATTATTTTTTGAATAATTTACTATAGAAAAGGCAATCCCTGGGATATTTAAAATTTGTGACAGTTGAAAATTATTTTTTGAATAATTTACTATAGAAAAGGCAATCCCTGGCGCACATAAAATTTGCGACAGTATAAAATTAGTTTTTGAAAAATTTACTATAGAAAAGGCAATCCCTGGCGTAATTAAAATTTGCGACAGTATAAAATTAGTTTTTGAATAATTTACTGTAGAAAAGGCAATCCCTGGGATATTTAAAATTTGCGACAGTATAAAATTATTTTTTGAATAATTTACTATAGAAAAGGCAATCCCTGGCGCAATTAAAATTTGTGACAGTTGAAAATTATTTTTTGAATAATTTACTATAGAAAAGTCAATCCCTGGCGCAATTAAAATTTGCGACAGTATAAAATTAGTTTTTGAAAAATTTACTATAGAAAAGGCAATCCCTGGCGCAATTAAAATTTGTGACAGTATAAAATTAGTTTTTGAATAATTTACTATAGAAAAGGCAATCCCTGGCGCACATAAAATTTGCGACAGTAAAAAATTATTTTTTGAATAATTTACTATAGAAAAGGCAATCCCTGGGATATTTAAAATTTGCGACAGTATAAAATTAGTTTTTGAAAAATTTACTATAGAAAAGGCAATCCCTGGCGCACATAAAATTTGCGACAGTATAAAATTATTTTTTGAATAATTTACTATAGAAAAGGCAATCCCTGGCGCAATTAAAATTTGTGACAGTTGAAAATTAGTTTTTGAATAATTTACTATAGAAAAGGCAATCCCTGGCGCAATTAAAATTTGCGACAGTATAAAATTATTTTTTGAATAATTTACTATAGAAAAGGCAATCCCTGGCGCACATAAAATGTGCGACAGTATAAAATTAGTTTTTGAAAAATTTACTATATAAAAGGCAATCCCTGGGATATTTAAAATTTGCGACAGTATAAAATTAGTTTTTGAAAAATTTACTATAGAAAAGGCAATCCCTGGCGCACATAAAATTTGCGACAGTATAAAATTAGTTTTTGAATAATTTACTATAGAAAAGGCAATCCCTGGCGCACATAAAATTTGCGACAGTATAAAATTATTTTTTGAATAATTTACTATAGAAAAGTCAATCCCTGGCGTAATTAAAATTTGCGACAGTATAAAATTAGTTTTTGAATAATTTACTATAGAAAAGTCAATCCCTGGCGCAATTAAAATTTGCGACAGTTGAAAATTATTTTTTGAATAATTTACTATAGAAAAGTCAATCCCTGGCGTAATTAAAATTTGCGACAGTATAAAATTATTTTTTGAATAATTTACTATAGAAAAGGCAATCCCTGGCGTAATTAAAATTTGCGACAGTTGAAAATTATTTTTTGAATAATTTACTATAGAAAAGGCAATCCCTGGCGCACATAAAATTTGCGACAGTAAAAAATTATTTTTTGAATAATTTACTATATAAAAGGCAATCCCTGGGATATTTAAAATTTGCGACAGTATAAAATTAGTTTTTGAATAATTTACTATAGAAAAGTCAATCCCTGGCGCAATTAAAATTTGTGACAGTTGAAAATTATTTTTTGAATAATTTACTATAGAAAAGGCAATCCCTGGCGCACATAAAATTTGCGACAGTATAAAATTATTTTTTGAATAATTTACTATAGAAAAGTCAATCCCTGGCGTAATTAAAATTTGCGACAGTATAAAATTAGTTTTTGAATAATTTACTATAGAAAAGTCAATCCCTGGCGCAATTAAAATTTGCGACAGTTGAAAATTATTTTTTGAATAATTTACTATAGAAAAGTCAATCCCTGGCGTAATTAAAATTTGCGACAGTATAAAATTAGTTTTTGAAAAATTTACTATAGAAAAGGCAATCCCTGGCGCAATTAAAATTTGTGACAGTATAAAATTAGTTTTTGAATAATTTACTATAGAAAAGGCAATCCCTGGCGCACATAAAATTTGCGACAGTAAAAAATTATTTTTTGAATAATTTACTATAGAAAAGGCAATCCCTGGCGTAATTAAAATTTGCGACAGTTGAAAATTATTTTTTGAATAATTTACTATAGAAAAGTCAATCCCTGGCGTAATTAAAATTTGTGACAGTATAAAATTAGTTTTTGAATAATTTACTATAGAAAAGGCAATCCCTGGCGCGCATAAAATTTGCGACAGTATAAAGTTATTTTTTGAATAATTTACTATAGAAAAGGCAATCCCTGGCGCAATTAAAATTTGTGACAGTTGAAAATTAGTTTTTGAATAATTTACTATAGAAAAGGCAATCCCTGGCGCAATTAAAATTTGCGACAGTATAAAATTATTTTTTGAATAATTTACTATAGAAAAGGCAATCCCTGGCGCACATAAAATTTGCGACAGTATAAAATTAGTTTTTGAAAAATTTACTATATAAAAGGCAATCCCTGGGATATTTAAAATTTGCGACAGTATAAAATTAGTTTTTGAAAAATTTACTATAGAAAAGGCAATCCCTGGCGCACATAAAATTTGCGACAGTATAAAATTAGTTTTTGAATAATTTACTATAGAAAAGGCAATCCCTGGCGCACATAAAATTTGCGACAGTAAAAAATTATTTTTTGAATAATTTACTATAGAAAAGGCAATCCCTGGCGTAATTAAAATTTGTGACAGTTGAAAATTATTTTTTGAATAATTTACTATAGAAAAGGCAATCCCTGGCGCAATTAAAATTTGTGACAGTATAAAATTAGTTTTTGAATAATTTACTATAGAAAAGGCAATCCCTGGCGCACATAAAATTTGCGACAGTATAAAATTATTTTTTGAATAATTTACTATAGAAAAGGCAATCCCTGGGATATTTAAAATTTGTGACAGTTGAAAATTATTTTTTGAATAATTTACTATAGAAAAGGCAATCCCTGGCGCACATAAAATTTGCGACAGTATAAAATTAGTTTTTGAAAAATTTACTATAGAAAAGGCAATCCCTGGCGTAATTAAAATTTGCGACAGTATAAAATTAGTTTTTGAATAATTTACTGTAGAAAAGGCAATCCCTGGGATATTTAAAATTTGCGACAGTATAAAATTAGTTTTTGAATAATTTACTGTAGAAAAGGCAATCCCTGGGATATTTAAAATTTGCGACAGTTGAAAATTATTTTTTGAATAATTTACTATAGAAAAGGCAATCCCTGGGATATTTAAAATTTGCGACAGTATAAAATTAGTTTTTGAAAAATTTACTATAGAAAAGGCAATCCCTGGCGCAATTAAAATTTGTGACAGTATAAAATTAGTTTTTGAATAATTTACTATAGAAAAGGCAATCCCTGGCGCACATAAAATTTGCGACAGTAAAAAATTATTTTTTGATTAATTTACTATAGAAAAGGCAATCCCTGGCGTAATTAAAATTTGTGACAGTTGAAAATTATTTTTTGAATAATTTACTATAGAAAAGGCAATCCCTGGCGCAATTAAAATTTGTGACAGTATAAAATTAGTTTTTGAATAATTTACTATAGAAAAGGCAATCCCTGGGATATTTAAAATTTGCGACAGTATAAAATTATTTTTTGAATAATTTACTATAGAAAAGGCAATCCCTGGGGATATTTAAAATTTGTGACAGTTGAAAATTATTTTTTGAATAATTTACTATAGAAAAGGCAATCCCTGGCGCACATAAAATTTGCGACAGTATAAAATTAGTTTTTGAAAAATTTACTATAGAAAAGGCAATCCCTGGCGTAATTAAAATTTGCGACAGTATAAAATTAGTTTTTGAATAATTTACTGTAGAAAAGGCAATCCCTGGGATATTTAAAATTTGCGACAGTTGAAAATTATTTTTTGAATAATTTACTATAGAAAAGGCAATCCCTGGGATATTTAAAATTTGCGACAGTATAAAATTAGTTTTTGAAAATTTACTATAGAAAAGGCAATCCCTGGCGCAATTAAAATTTGTGACAGTATAAAATTAGTTTTTGAATAATTTACTATAGAAAAGGCAATCCCTGGCGCACATAAAATTTGCGACAGTAAAAAATTATTTTTTGAATAATTTACTATAGAAAAGGCAATCCCTGGCGTAATTAAAATTTGTGACAGTTGAAAATTATTTTTTGAATAATTTACTATAGAAAAGGCAATCCCTGGCGCAATTAAAATTTGTGACAGTATAAAATTAGTTTTTGAATAATTTACTATAGAAAAGGCAATCCCTGGCGCACATAAAATTTGCGACAGTATAAAATTATTTTTTGAATAATTTACTATAGAAAAGGCAATCCCTGGCGCAATTAAAATTTGTGACAGTTGAAAATTATTTTTTGAATAATTTACTATAGAAAAGGCAATCCCTGGCGCACATAAAATTTGCGACAGTAAAAAATTATTTTTTGAATAATTTACTATAGAAAAGGCAATCCCTGGCGCACATAAAATTTGTGACAGTTGAAAATTATTTTTTGAATAATTTACTATAGAAAAGGCAATCCCTGGCGCAATTAAAATTTGTGACAGTATAAAATTAGTTTTTGAATAATTTACTATAGAAAAGGCAATCCCTGGCGCACATAAAATTTGCGACAGTAAAAAATTATTTTTTGAATAATTTACTATAGAAAAGGCAATCCCTGGGATATTTAAAATTTGTGACAGTTGAAAATTAGTTTTTGAATAATTTACTATATAAAAGGCAATCCCTGGGATATTTAAAATTTGCGACAGTATAAAATTATTTTTTGAATAATTTACTATAGAAAAGGCAATCCCTGGGATATTTAAAATTTGCGACAGTATAAAATTAGTTTTTGAATAATTTACTATAGAAAAGTCAATCCCTGGCGCAATTAAAATTTGTGACAGTTGAAAATTATTTTTTGAATAATTTACTATAGAAAAGTCAATCCCTGGCGCAATTAAAATTTGTGACAGTATAAAATTATTTTTTGAATAATTTACTATAGAAAAGGCAATCCCTGGCGCAATTAAAATTTGTGACAGTTGAAAATTATTTTTTGAATAATTTACTATAGAAAAGGCAATCCCTGGCGCACATAAAATTTGCGACAGTAAAAAATTATTTTTTGAATAATTTACTATATAAAAGGCAATCCCTGGCGCAATTAAAATTTGCGACAGTATAAAATTAGTTTTTGAAAAATTTACTATATAAAAGGCAATCCCTGGGATATTTAAAATTTGCGACAGTATAAAATTAGTTTTTGAATAATTTACTATAGAAAAGGCAATCCCTGGCGCTATTAAAATTTGTGACAGTATAAAATTAGTTTTTGAAAAATTTACTATAGAAAAGGCAATCCCTGGCGCAATTAAAATTTGTGACAGTTGAAAATTATTTTTTGAATAATTTACTATATAAAAGGCAATCCCTGGGATATTTAAAATTTGCGACAGTATAAAATTATTTTTTGAATAATTTACTATAGAAAAGGCAATCCCTGGGATATTTAAAATTTGTGACAGTTGAAAATTATTTTTTGAATAATTTACTATAGAAAAGGCAATCCCTGGCGCACATAAAATTTGCGACAGTATAAAATTAGTTTTTGAAAAATTTACTATAGAAAAGGCAATCCCTGGCGCACATAAAATTTGCGACAGTATAAAATTAGTTTTTGAAAAATTTACTATAGAAAAGTCAATCCCTGGCGCAATTAAAATTTGTGACAGTTGAAAATTATTTTTTGAATAATTTACTATAGAAAAGGCAATCCCTGGCGCAATTAAAATTTGTGACAGTTGAAAATTAGTTTTTGAATAATTTACTATAGAAAAGGCAATCCCTGGGATATTTAAAATTTGCGACAGTATAAAATTAGTTTTTGAAAAATTTACTATAGAAAACGCAATCCCTGGCGCACATAAAATTTGCGACAGTATAAAATTAGTTTTTGAATAATTTACTATAGAAAAGGCAATCCCTGGCGCACATAAAATTTGCGACAGTATAAAATTAGTTTTTGAAAAATTTACTATAGAAAAGGCAATCCCTGGCGCAATTAAAATTTGTGACAGTTGAAAATTATTTTTTGAATAATTTACTATATAAAAGGCAATCCCTGGGATATTTAAAATTTGCGACAGTATAAAATTATTTTTTGAATAATTTACTATAGAAAAGGCAATCCCTGGGATATTTAAAATTTGTGACAGTTGAAAATTATTTTTTGAATAATTTACTATAGAAAAGGCAATCCCTGGCGCACATAAAATTTGCGACAGTATAAAATTAGTTTTTGAAAAATTTACTATAGAAAAGGCAATCCCTGGCGCAATTAAAATTTGTGACAGTTGAAAATTATTTTTTGAATAATTTACTATATAAAAGGCAATCCCTGGGATATTTAAAATTTGCGACAGTATAAAATTATTTTTTGAATAATTTACTATAGAAAAGGCAATCCCTGGGATATTTAAAATTTGTGACAGTTGAAAATTATTTTTTGAATAATTTACTATAGAAAAGGCAATCCCTGGCGCACATAAAATTTGCGACAGTATAAAATTATTTTTTGAATAATTTACTATAGAAAAGGCAATCCCTGGCGCAATTAAAATTTGTGACAGTTGAAAATTATTTTTTGAATAATTTACTATAGAAAAGGCAATCCCTGGCGCACATAAAATTTGCGACAGTATAAAATTAGTTTTTGAATAATTTACTATAGAAAAGGCAATCCCTGGGATATTTAAAATTTGTGACAGTTGAAAATTATTTTTTGAATAATTTACTATAGAAACGTCAATCCCTGGCGCAATTAAAATTTGCGACAGTATAAAATTAGTTTTTGAATAATTTACTATATAAAAGGCAATCCCTGGGATATTTAAAATTTGCGACAGTATAAAATTAGTTTTTGAATAATTTACTATAGAAAAGGCAATCCCTGGCGCAATTAAAATTTGTGACAGTAGAAAATTATTTTTTGAATAATTTACTATAGAAAAGGCAATCCCTGGCGCACATAAAATTTGCGACAGTATAAAATTAGTTTTTGAAAATTTACTATAGAAAAGGCAATCCCTGGCGCAATTAAAATTTGTGACAGTTGAAAATTATTTTTTGAATAATTTACTATATAAAAGGCAATCCCTGGGATATTTAAAATTTGCGACAGTATAAAATTATTTTTTGAATAATTTACTATAGAAAAGGCAATCCCTGGGATATTTAAAATTTGTGACAGTTGAAAATTATTTTTTGAATAATTTACTATAGAAAAGGCAATCCCTGGCGCACATAAAATTTGCGACAGTATAAAATTATTTTTTGAATAATTTACTATAGAAAAGGCAATCCCTGGCGCAATTAAAATTTGTGACAGTTGAAAATTATTTTTTGAATAATTTACTATATAAAAGGCAATCCCTGGCGCACATAAAATTTGCGACAGTAAAAAATTATTTTTTGAATAATTTACTATAGAAAAGGCAATCCCTGGCGTAATTAAAATTTGTGACAGTTGAAAATTATTTTTTGAATAATTTACTATAGAAAAGGCAATCCCTGGGATATTTAAAATTTGTGACAGTTGAAAATTATTTTTTGAATAATTTACTATAGAAAAGGCAATCCCTGGCGCACATAAAATTTGCGACAGTATAAAATTATTTTTTGAATAATTTACTATAGAAAAGGCAATCCCTGGCGCACATAAAATTTGCGACAGTATAAAATTAGTTTTTGAATAATTTACTATAGAAAAGGCAATCCCTGGCGCAATTAAAATTTGTGACAGTATAAAATTAGTTTTTGAAAAATTTACTATAGAAAAGGCAATCCCTGGCGCAATTAAAATTTGTGACAGTTGAAAATTATTTTTTGAATAATTTACTATATAAAATGCAATCCCTGGGATATTTAAAATTTGCGACAGTATAAAATTATTTTTTGAATAATTTACTATAGAAAAGGCAATCCCTGGGATATTTAAAATTTGTGACAGTTGAAAATTATTTTTTGAATAATTTACTATAGAAAAGGCAATCCCTGGCGCACACAAAATTTGCGACAGTATAAAATTAGTTTTTGAAAAATTTACTATAGAAAAGGCAATCCCTGGCGCACATAAAATTTGCGACAGTATAAAATTAGTTTTTGAAAAATTTACTATAGAAAAGTCAATCCCTGGCGCACATAAAATTTGTGACAGTTGAAAATTATTTTTTGAATAATTTACTATAGAAAAGGCAATCCCTGGGATATTTAAAATTTGCGACAGTATAAAATTAGTTTTTGAATAATTTACTATAGAAAAGGCAATCCCTGGCGCACATAAAATTTGCGACAGTATAAAATTAGTTTTTGAAAAATTTACTATAGAAAAGGCAATCCCTGGCGCACATAAAATTTGCGACAGTATAAAATTAGTTTTTGAAAAATTTACTATAGAAAAGGCAATCCCTGGCGCAATTAAAATTTGTGACAGTTGAAAATTATTTTTAGAATAATTTACTATATAAAAGGCAATCCCTGGGATATTTAAAATTTGCGACAGTATAAAATTATTTTTGAATAATTTACTATAGAAAAGGCAATCCCTGGGATATTTAAAATTTGTGACAGTTGAAAATTATTTTTTGAATAATTTACTATAGAAAAGGCAATCCCTGGCGCACATAAAATTTGCGACAGTATAAAATTAGTTTTTGAAAAATTTACTATAGAAAAGGCAATCCCTGGCGCACATAAAATTTGCGACAGTATAAAATTAGTTTTTGAAAAATTTACTATAGAAAAGTCAATCCCTGGCGCAATTAAAATTTGTGACAGTTGAAAATTATTTTTTGAATAATTTACTATATAAAAGGCAATCCCTGGGATATTTAAAATTTGCGACAGTATAAAATTAGTTTTTGAATAATTTACTATAGAAAAGGCAATCCCTGGGATATTTAAAATTTGTGACAGTTGAAAATTATTTTTTGAATAATTTACTATAGAAAAGGCAATCCCTGGCGCACATAAAATTTGCGACAGTATAAAATTATTTTTTGAATAATTTACTATAGAAAAGGCAATCCCTGGCGCAATTAAAATTTGTGACAGTTGAAAATTATTTTTTGAATAATTTACTATATAAAAGGCAATCCCTGGCGCACATAAAATTTGCGACAGTAAAAAATTATTTTTTGAATAATTTACTATAGAAAAGGCAATCCCTGGCGTAATTAAAATTTGTGACAGTTGAAAATTATTTTTTGAATAATTTACTATAGAAAAGGCAATCCCTGGGATATTTAAAATTTGTGACAGTTGAAAACTATTTTTTGAATAATTTACTATAGAAAAGGCAATCCCTGGCGCACATAAAATTTGCGACAGTATAAAATTATTTTTTGAATAATTTACTATAGAAAAGGCAATCCCTGGCGCACATAAAATTTGCGACAGTAAAAAATTATTTTTTGAATAATTTACTATAGAAAAGGCAATCCCTGGCGCACATAAAATTTGCGACAGTAGAAAATTATTTTTTGAATAATTTACTATAGAAAAGGCAATCCCTGGCGTAATTAAAATTTGCGACAGTAAAAAATTATTTTTTGAATAATTTACTATAGAAAAGGCAATCCCTGGCGTAATTAAAATTTGCGACAGTAAAAAATTATTTTTTGAATAATTTACTATAGAAAAGGCAATCCCTGGCGCACATAAATTTGCGACAGTTGAAAATTATTTTTTGAATAATTTACTATAGAAAAGGCAATCCCTGGCGCAATTAAAATTTGTGACAGTATAAAATTAGTTTTTGAAAAATTTACTATAGAAAAGTCAATCCCTGGCGCAATTAAAATTTGTGACAGTTGAAAATTATTTTTTGAATAATTTACTATAGAAAAGGCAATCCCTGGCGCAATTAAAATTTGTGACAGTTGAAAATTATTTTTTGAATAATTTACTATAGAAAAGGCAATCCCTGGCGTAATTAAAATTTGCGACAGTAAAAAATTATTTTTTGAATAATTTACTATAGAAAAGGCAATCCCTGGCGCACATAAAATTTGCGACAGTAGAAAATTATTTTTTGAATAATTTACTATAGAAAAGGCAATCCCTGGCGCACATAAAATTTGCGACAGTATAAAATTATTTTTTGAATAATTTACTATAGAAAAGTCAATCCCTGGCGCAATTAAAATTTGTGACAGTTGAAAATTATTTTTTGAATAATTTACTATAGAAAAGGCAATCCCTGGCGCAATTAAAATTTGCGACAGTATAAAATTATTTTTTGAATAATTTACTGTAGAAAAGGCAATCCCTGGGATATTTAAAATTTGCGACAGTAGAAAATTATTTTTTGAATAATTTACTGTAGAAAAGGCAATCCCTGGGATATTTAAAATTTGTGACAGTTGAAAATTATTTTTTGAATAATTTACTATAGAAAAGGCAATCCCCGGGATATTTAAAATTTGCGACAGTATAAAATTATTTTTTGAATAATTTACTATAGAAAAGGCAATCCCTGGCGCACATAAAATTTGCGACAGTATAAAATTAGTTTTTGAATAATTTACTATATAAAAGGCAATCCCTGGCGCAATTAAAATTTGTGACAGTTGAAAATTAGTTTTTGAAAAATTTACTATATAAAAGGCAATCCTGGCGTAATTAAAATTTGCGACAGTATAAAATTAGTTTTTGAAAAATTTACTATAGAAAAGGCAATCCCTGGCGCAATTAAAATTTGTGACAGTTGAAAATTAGTTTTTGAAAAATTTACTATATAAAAGGCAATCCCTGGCGTAATTAAAATTTGCGACAGTATAAAATTAGTTTTTGAAAAATTTACTATAGAAAAGGCAATCCCTGGCGCAATTAAAATTTGCGACAGTAGAAAATTATTTTTTGAATAATTTACTATAGAAAAGTCAATCCCTGGCGTAATTAAAATTTGCGACAGTAAAAAATTAGTTTTTGAATAATTTACTATATAAAAGTCAATCCCTGGCGCAATTAAAATTTGCGACAGTATAAAATTAGTTTTTGAATAATTTACTATAGAAAAGGCAATCCCTGGCGCACATAAAATTTGTGACAGTTGAAAATTATTTTTTGAATAATTTACTATAGAAAAGGCAATCCCTGGCGCAATTAAAATTTGCGACAGTAGAAAATTATTTTTTGAATAATTTACTATAGAAAAGTCAATCCCTGGCGCAATTAAAATTTGTGACAGTTGAAAATTATTTTTTGAATAATTTACTATAGAAAAGGCAATCCCTGGCGTAATTAAAATTTGCGACAGTATAAAATTAGTTTTTGAATAATTTACTATAGAAAAGGCAATCCCTGGCGCAATTAAAATTTGCGACAGTATAAAATTAGTTTTTGAAAAATTTACTATAGAAAAGGCAATCCCTGGCGTAATTAAAATTTGCGACAGTATAAAATTAGTTTTTGAAAAATTTACTATATAAAAGGCAATCCCTGGCGTAATTAAAATTTGCGACAGTATAAAATTAGTTTTTGAAAAATTTACTATAGAAAAGGCAATCCCTGGCGCAATTAAAATTTGCGACAGTAGAAAATTATTTTTTGAATAATTTACTATAGAAAAGTCAATCCCTGGCGTAATTAAAATTTGCGACAGTAAAAAATTGGTTTTTGAATAATTTACTATATAAAAGTCAATCCCTGGCGCAATTAAAATTTGCGACAGTATAAAATTAGTTTTTGAATAATTTACTATAGAAAAGGCAATCCCTGGCGCACATAAAATTTGTGACAGTTGAAAATTATTTTTTGAATAATTTACTATAGAAAAGGCAATCCCTGGCGCAATTAAAATTTGTGACAGTTGAAAATTATTTTTTGAATAATTTACTATAGAAAAGGCAATCCCTGGCGCACATAAAATTTGCGACAGTATAAAATTATTTTTTGAATAATTTACTATAGAAAAGGCAATCCCTGGCGCAATTAAAATTTGCGACAGTAGAAAATTATTTTTTGAATAATTTACTATAGAAAAGTCAATCCCTGGCGTAATTAAAATTTGCGACAGTAAAAAATTAGTTTTTGAATAATTTACTATATAAAAGTCAATCCCTGGCGCAATTAAAATTTGCGACAGTATAAAATTAGTTTTTGAATAATTTACTATAGAAAAGGCAATCCCTGGCGCAATTAAAATTTGCGACAGTAGAAAATTATTTTTTGAATAATTTACTATAGAAAAGGCAATCCCTGGCGTAATTAAAATTTGCGACAGTAAAAAATTATTTTTTGAATAATTTACTATAGAAAAGTCAATCCCTGGCGCAATTAAAATTTGTGACAGTTGAAAATTATTTTTTGAATAATTTACTATAGAAAAGGCAATCCCTGGCGTAATTAAAATTTGCGACAGTAAAAAATTAGTTTTTGAAAAATTTACTATAGAAAAGGCAATCCCTGGCGTAATTAAAATTTGCGACAGTATAAAATTAGTTTTTGAATAATTTACTATAGAAAAGGCAATCCCTGGCGCACATAAAATTTGTGACAGTTGAAAATTATTTTTTGAATAATTTACTATAGAAAAGGCAATCCCTGGCGCAATTAAAATTTGTGACAGTTGAAAATTATTTTTTGAATAATTTACAATAGAAAAGGCAATCCCTGGCGCACATAAAATTTGCGACAGTATAAAATTATTTTTTGAATAATTTACTATATAAAAGTCAATCCCTGGCGTAATTAAAATTTGTGACAGTTGAAAATTATTTTTTGAATAATTTACTATAGAAAAGTCAAACCCTGGCGCAATTAAAATTTGCGACAGTATAAAATTATTTTTTGAATAATTTACTATAGAAAAGGCAATCCCTGGCGCAATTAAAATTTGCGACAGTATAAAATTATTTTTTGAATAATTTACTATAGAAAAGTCAATCCCTGGCGTAATTAAAATTTGCGACAGTATAAAATTAGTTTTTGAAAAATTTACTATAGAAAAGGCAATCCCTGGCGCAATTAAAATTTGTGACAGTATAAAATTAGTTTTTGAAAAATTTACTATATAAAAGGCAATCCCTGGGATATTTAAAATTTGCGACAGTTGAAAATTAGTTTTTGAAAAATTTACTATAGAAAAGGCAATCCCTGGCGTAATTAAAATTTGCGACAGTTGAAAATTAGTTTTTGAATAATTTACTATAGAAAAGTCAATCCCTGGCGCAATTAAAATTTGCGACAGTTGAAAATTAGTTTTTGAATAATTTACTATAGAAAAGTCAATCCCTGGCGCAATTAAAATTTGTGACAGTATAAAATTAGTTTTTGAATAATTTACTATAGAAAAGGCAATCCCTGGCGCAATTAAAATTTGTGACAGTATAAAATTAGTTTTTGAATAATTTACTATAGAAAAGGCAATCCCTGGCGCAATTAAAATTTGTGACAGTTGAAAATTATTTTTTGAATAATTTACTATAGAAAAGTCAATCCCTGGCGTAATTAAAATTTGTGACAGTTGAAAATTATTTTTTGAATAATTTACTATAGAAAAGTCAATCCCTGGGATATTTAAAATTTGTGACAGTATAAAATTATTTTTTGAATAATTTACTATAGAAAAGGCAATCCCTGGCGTAATTAAAATTTGTGACAGTTGAAAATTATTTTTTGAATAATTTACTATAGAAAAGTCAATCCCTGGGATATTTAAAATTTGTGACAGTATAAAATTATTTTTTGAATAATTTACTATAGAAAAGGCAATCCCTGGCGTAATTAAAATTTGCGACAGTAAAAAATTAGTTTTTGAATAATTTACTATAGAAAAGTCAATCCCTGGCGCAATTAAAATTTGCGACAGTATAAAATTATTTTTTGAATAATTTACTATAGAAAAGGCAATCCCTGGGATATTTAAAATTTGTGACAGTATAAAATTATTTTTTGAATAATTTACTATAGAAAAGGCAATCCCTGGCGTAATTAAAATTTGCGACAGTAAAAAATTAGTTTTTGAATAATTTACTATAGAAAAGTCAATCCCTGGCGCAATTAAAATTTGTGACAGTATAAAATTAGTTTTTGAATAATTTACTATAGAAAAGTCAATCCCTGGCGTAATTAAAATTTGTGACAGTATAAAATTATTTTTTGAATAATTTACTATAGAAAAGGCAATCCCTGGCGCACATAAAATTTGTGACAGTTGAAAATTATTTTTTGAAAAATTTACTATAGAAAAGGCAATCCCTGGCGCAATTAAAATTTGTGACAGTTGAAAATTATTTTTTGAATAATTTACTATAGAAAAGGCAATCCCTGGCGTAATTAAAATTTGCGACAGTATAAAATTAGTTTTTGAAAAATTTACTATAGAAAAGGCAATCCCTGGCGCAATTAAAATTTGTGACAGTATAAAATTAGTTTTTGAATAATTTACTATAGAAAAGGCAATCCCTGGCGTAATTAAAATTTGCGACAGTATAAAATTAGTTTTTGAAAAATTTACTATATAAAAGGCAATCCCTGGCGTAATTAAAATTTGCGACAGTATAAAATTAGTTTTTGAATAATTTACTATAGAAAAGGCAATCCCTGGGATATTTAAAATTTGTGACAGTTGAAAATTATTTTTTGAATAATTTACTATAGAAAAGGCAATCCCTGGCGCAATTAAAATTTGTGACAGTTGAAAATTAGTTTTTGAAAAATTTAATATAGAAAAGGCAATCCCTGGCGCACATAAAATTTGCGACAGTATAAAATTATTTTTTGAATAATTTACTATAGAAAAGTCAATCCCTGGCGCAATTAAAATTTGTGACAGTATAAAATTAGTTTTTGAATAATTTACTATAGAAAAGGCAATCCCTGGCGCAATTAAAATTTGTGACAGTTGAAAATTATTTTTTGAATAATTTACTATAGAAAAGGCAATCCCTGGCGCACATAAAATTTGCGACAGTATAAAATTATTTTTTGAATAATTTACTATAGAAAAGGCAATCCCTGGGATATTTAAAATTTGCGACAGTATAAAATTATTTTTTGAATAATTTACTATAGAAAAGTCAATCCCTGGCGCAATTAAAATTTGCGACAGTAGAAAATTATTTTTTGAATAATTTACTATAGAAAAGTCAATCCCTGGCGCAATTAAAATTTGTGACAGTTGAAAATTATTTTTTGAATAATTTACTATAGAAAAGGCAATCCCTGGCGCACATAAAATTTGCGACAGTATAAAATTATTTTTTGAATAATTTACTATAGAAAAGGCAATCCCTGGCGCACATAAAATTTGTGACAGTTGAAAATTATTTTTTGAATAATTTACTATAGAAAAGGCAATCCCTGGCGTAATTAAAATTTGCGACAGTAAAAAATTAGTTTTTGAAAAATTTACTATATAAAAGGCAATCCCTGGCGTAATTAAAATTTGCGACAGTATAAAATTAGTTTTTGAATAATTTACTATAGAAAAGGCAATCCCTGGCGCAATTAAAATTTGCGACAGTATAAAATTAGTTTTTGAAAAATTTACTATAGAAAAGTCAATCCCTGGCGTAATTAAAATTTGTGACAGTATAAAATTATTTTTTGAATAATTTACTATAGAAAAGGCAATCCCTGGCGCACATAAAATTTGCGACAGTATAAAATTATTTTTTGAATAATTTACTATAGAAAAGGCAATCCCTGGCGCACATAAAATTTGCGACAGTATAAAATTATTTTTTGAATAATTTACTATATAAAAGGCAATCCCTGGCGTAATTAAAATTTGCGACAGTATAAAATTAGTTTTTGAATAATTTACTATAGAAAAGGCAATCCCTGGCGTAATTAAAATTTGCGACAGTAAAAAATTAGTTTTTGAATAATTTACTATAGAAAAGGCAATCCCTGGCGCACATAAAATTTGCGACAGTATAAAATTATTTTTTGAATAATTTACTATAGAAAAGTCAATCCCTGGCGCAATTAAAATTTGTGACAGTATAAAATTAGTTTTTGAAAAATTTACTATAGAAAAGTCAATCCCTGGCGTAATTAAAATTTGTGACAGTTGAAAATTATTTTTTGAATAATTTACTATAGAAAAGGCAATCCCTGGCGCACATAAAATTTGCGACAGTATAAAATTATTTTTTGAATAATTTACTATAGAAAAGTCAATCCCTGGCGCACATAAAATTTGCGACAGTATAAAATTAGTTTTTGAAAAATTTACTATAGAAAAGGCAATCCCTGGCGCACATAAAATTTGCGACAGTATAAAATTAGTTTTTGAATAATTTACTATAGAAAAGGCAATCCCTGGGATATTTAAAATTTGTGACAGTTGAAAATTATTTTTTGAATAATTTACTATAGAAAAGTCAATCCCTGGCGCAATTAAAATTTGTGACAGTATAAAATTAGTTTTTGAATAATTTACTATAGAAAAGGCAATCCCTGGCGTAATTAAAATTTGCGACAGTAAAAAATTAGTTTTTGAATAATTTACTATAGAAAAGGCAATCCCTGGCGCACATAAAATTTGCGACAGTATAAAATTATTTTTTGAATAATTTACTATAGAAAAGTCAATCCCTGGCGCAATTAAAATTTGCGACAGTATAAAATTATTTTTTGAATAATTTACTATATAAAAGTCAATCCCTGGCGCAATTAAAATTTGTGACAGTATAAAATTATTTTTTGAATAATTTACTATAGAAAAGTCAATCCCTGGCGCACATAAAATTTGCGACAGTAAAAAATTATTTTTTGAATAATTTACTATAGAAAAGTCAATCCCTGGCGTAATTAAAATTTGCGACAGTATAAAATTATTTTTTGAATAATTTACTATAGAAAAGTCAATCCCTGGCGCAATTAAAATTTGTGACAGTATAAAATTATTTTTTGAATAATTTACTATAGAAAAGGCAATCCCTGGCGTAATTAAAATTTGCGACAGTATAAAATTAGTTTTTGAAAAATTTACTATAGAAAAGTCAATCCCTGGCGCAATTAAAATTTGTGACAGTATAAAATTATTTTTTGAATAATTTACTATAGAAAAGTCAATCCCTGGCGCAATTAAAATTTGTGACAGTATAAAATTAGTTTTTGAATAATTTACTATAGAAAAGTCAATCCCTGGCGCAATTAAAATTTGTGACAGTATAAAACTATTTTTTGAATAATTTACTATAGAAAAGTCAATCCCTGGCGCAATTAAAATTTGTGACAGTATAAAATTATTTTTTGAATAATTTACTATAGAAAAGTCAATCCCTGGCGCACATAAAATTTGCGACAGTAAAAAATTATTTTTTGAATAATTTACTATAGAAAAGTCAATCCCTGGCGTAATTAAAATTTGCGACAGTATAAAATTATTTTTTGAATAATTTACTATAGAAAAGTCAATCCCTGGCGCAATTAAAATTTGTGACAGTATAAAATTATTTTTTGAATAATTTACTATAGAAAAGTCAATCCCTGGCGCAATTAAAATTTGCGACAGTATAAAATTATTTTTTGAATAATTTACTATAGAAAAGTCAATCCCTGGCGTAATTAAAATTTGCGACAGTATAAAATTAGTTTTTGAAAAATTTACTATATAAAAGGCAATCCCTGGCGTAATTAAAATTTGTGACAGTATAAAATTATTTTTTGAATAATTTACTATAGAAAAGGCAATCCCTGGCGCACATAAAATTTGCGACAGTATAAAATTAGTTTTTGAAAAATTTACTATAGAAAAGGCAATCCCTGGCGTAATTAAAATTTGCGACAGTATAAAATTATTTTTTGAATAATTTACTATAGAAAAGGCAATCCCTGGCGCAATTAAAATTTGCGACAGTATAAAATTATTTTTTGAATAATTTACTATAGAAAAGTCAATCCCTGGCGCAATTAAAATTTGCGACAGTATAAAATTATTTTTTGAATAATTTACTATAGAAAAGTCAATCCCTGGCGCAATTAAAATTTGTGACAGTATAAAATTATTTTTTGAATAATTTACTATAGAAAAGGCAATCCCTGGCGTAATTAAAATTTGCGACAGTAAAAAATTAGTTTTTGAATAATTTACTATAGAAAAGGCAATCCCTGGCGCAATTAAAATTTGTGACAGTTGAAAATTATTTTTTGAATAATTTACTATAGAAAAGTCAATCCCTGGCGCAATTAAAATTTGTGACAGTTGAAAATTATTTTTTGAATAATTTACTAGAGAAAAGTCAATCCCTGGCGCAATTAAAATTTGTGACAGTATAAAATTATTTTTTGAATAATTTACTATAGAAAAGGCAATCCCTGGGATATTTAAAATTTGCGACAGTAGAAAATTATTTTTTGAATAATTTACTATAGAAAAGGCAATCCCTGGCGCAATTAAAATTTGCGACAGTATAAAATTATTTTTTGAAAAATTTACTATATAAAAGGCAATCCCTGGCGCAATTAAAATTTGTGACAGTTGAAAATTATTTTTTGAATAATTTACTATAGAAAAGTCAATCCCTGGGATATTTAAAATTTGTGACAGTTGAAAATTATTTTTTGAATAATTTACTATAGAAAAGTCAATCCCTGGCGCAATTAAAATTTGTGACAGTTGAAAATTATTTTTTGAATAATTTACTATAGAAAAGGCAATCCCTGGCGCAATTAAAATTTGTGACAGTATAAAATTAGTTTTTGAATAATTTACTATAGAAAAGTCAATCCCTGGCGTAATTAAAATTTGTGACAGTTGAAAATTATTTTTTGAATAATTTACTATAGAAAAGTCAATCCCTGGCGCAATTAAAATTTGTGACAGTATAAAATTATTTTTTGAATAATTTACTATAGAAAAGGCAATCCCTGGCGTAATTAAAATTTGCGACAGTATAAAATTAGTTTTTGAATAATTTACTATAGAAAAGTCAATCCCTGGCGCAATTAAAATTTGTGACAGTATAAAATTATTTTTTGAATAATTTACTATAGAAAAGGCAATCCCTGGCGCAATTAAAATTTGTGACAGTATAAAATTATTTTTTGAATAATTTACTATAGAAAAGGCAATCCCTGGCGCAATTAAAATTTGTGACAGTTGAAAATTATTTTTTGAATAATTTACTATAGAAAAGTCAATCCCTGGCGTAATTAAAATTTGTGACAGTATAAAATTATTTTTTGAATAATTTACTATAGAAAAGTCAATCCCTGGCGTAATTAAAATTTGTGACAGTAGAAAATTATTTTTTGAATAATTTACTATAGAAAAGGCAATCCCTGGCGTAATTAAAATTTGTGACAGTTGAAAATTATTTTTTGAATAATTTACTATAGAAAAGTCAATCCCTGGCGTAATTAAAATTTGTGACAGTATAAAATTATTTTTTGAATAATTTACTATAGAAAAGTCAATCCCTGGCGCAATTAAAATTTGTGACAGTTGAAAATTATTTTTTGAATAATTTACTATAGAAAAGTCAATCCCTGGCGTAATTAAAATTTGTGACAGTATAAAATTATTTTTTGAATAATTTACTATATAAAAGTCAATCCCTGGCGTAATTAATATTTGTGACAGTATAAAATTATTTTTTGAATAATTTACTATAGAAAAGGCAATCCCTGGCGTAATTAAAATTTGTGACAGTAGAAAATTATTTTTTGAATAATTTACTATAGAAAAGGCAATCCCTGGCGTAATTAAAATTTGCGACAGTATAAAATTATTTTTTGAATAATTTACTATAGAAAAGGCAATCCCTGGCGCAATTAAATTTTGCGACAGTATAAAATTAGTTTTTGAAAAATTTACTATAGAAAAGGCAATCCCTGGCGTAATTAAAATTTGCGACAGTATAAAATTAGTTTTTGAAAAATTTACTATATAAAAGGCAATCCCTGGCGTAATTAAAATTTGCGACAGTATAAAATTAGTTTTTTAAAAATTTACTATAGAAAAGGCAATCCCTGGGATATTTAAAATTTGCGACAGTATAAAATTAGTTTTTGAATAATTTACTATAGAAAAGGCAATCCCTGGCGCAATTAAAATTTGTGACAGTTGAAAATTATTTTTTGAATAATTTACTATAGAAAAGTCAATCCCTGGCGCAATTAAAATTTGTGACAGTATAAAATTATTTTTTGAATAATTTACTATAGAAAAGGCAATCCCTGGCGTAATTAAAATTTGCGACAGTATAAAATTAGTTTTTGAATAATTTACTATAGAAAAGGCAATCCCTGGCGCACATAAAATTTGCGACAGTATAAAATTAGTTTTTGAATAATTTACTATAGAAAAGGCAATCCCTGGCGCACATAAAATTTGCGACAGTATAAAATTAGTTTTTGAATAATTTACTATAGAAAAGTCAATCCCTGGGATATTTAAAATTTGCGACAGTATAAAATTATTTTTTGAATAATTTACTATAGAAAAGTCAATCCCTGGCGCAATTAAAATTTGTGACAGTTGAAAATTATTTTTTGAATAATTTACTATAGAAAAGGCAATCCCTGGCGCACATAAAATTTGCGACAGTAAAAAATTATTTTTTGAATAATTTACTATATAAAAGGCAATCCCTGGGATATTTAAAATTTGCGACAGTATAAAATTATTTTTTGAAAAATTTACTATAGAAAAGGCAATCCCTGGCGCAATTAAAATTTGTGACAGTTGAAAATTATTTTTTGAATAATTTACTATAGAAAAGTCAATCCCTGGCGCAATTAAAATTTGTGACAGTTGAAAATTATTTTTTGAATAATTTACTATAGAAAAGTCAATCCCTGGCGCACATAAAATTTGTGACAGTATAAAATTATTTTTTGAATAATTTACTATAGAAAAGGCAATCCCTGGCGTAATTAAAATTTGCGACAGTATAAAATTAGTTTTTGAAAAATTTACTATATAAAAGGCAATCCCTGGCGTAATTAAAATTTGCGACAGTATAAAATTAGTTTTTGAGTAATTTACTATAGAAAAGTCAATCCCTGGCGTAATTAAAATTTGCGACAGTAAAAAATTATTTTTTGAATAATTTACTATAGAAAAGGCAATCCCTGGCGTAATTAAAATTTGCGACAGTATAAAATTAGTTTTTGAAAAATTTACTATATAAAAGGCAATCCCTGGCGTAATTAAAATTTGCGACAGTATAAAATTAGTTTTTGAATAATTTACTATAGAAAAGTCAATCCCTGGCGCAATTAAAATTTGCGACAGTAGAAAATTATTTTTTGAATAATTTACTATAGAAAAGGCAATCCCTGGCGTAATTAAAATTTGCGACAGTATAAAATTAGTTTTTGAAAAATTGGATTGCCTTTTATATAGTAAATTTTTCAAAAAATAATTTTATACTGTCGCAAATTTTAATTGCGCCAGGGATTGCCTTTTCTATAGTAAATTATTCAAAAAATAATTTTCAACTGTCACAAATTTTAATTGCGCCAGGGATTGACTTTTATATAGTAAATTTTTCAAAAACTAATTTTATACTGTCGCAAATTTTAATTGCGCCAGGGATTGACTTTTCTATAGTAAATTATTCAAAAACTAATTTTATACTGTCACAAATTTTAATTGCGCCAGGGATTGCCTTTTCTATAGTAAATTTTTCAAAAACTAATTTTATACTGTCGCAAATTTTAATTGCGCCAGGGATTGCCTTTTCTATAGTAAATTATTCAACAAATAATTTTCAACTGTCACAAATTTTAATTGCGCCAGGGATTGACTTTTATATAGTAAATTTTTCAAAAACTAATTTTATACTGTCGCAAATTTTAATTGCGCCAGGGATTGACTTTTCTATAGTAAATTATTCAAAAACTAATTTTATACTGTCACAAATTTTAATTGCGCCAGGGATTGCCTTTTCTATAGTAAATTTTTCAAAAACTAATTTTATACTGTCGCAAATTTTAATTGCGCCAGGGATTGCCTTTTATATAGTAAATTTTTCAAAAACTAATTTTATACTGTCGCAAATTTTATGTGCGCCAGGGATTGCCTTTTCTATAGTAAATTATTCAAAAAATAATTTTCTACTCTCACAAATTTTAATTACGCCAGGGATTGACTTTTCTATAGTAAATTATTCAAAAAATAATTTTCAACTGTCACAAATTTTAATTGCGCCAGGGATTGCCTTTTCTATAGTAAATTATTCAAAAAATAATTTTATACTGTCGCAAATTTTAATTGCGCCAGGGATTGCCTTTTCTATAGTAAATTATTCAAAAAATAATTTTCAACTGTCACAAATTTTAATTGCGCCAGGGATTGACTTTTATATAGTAAATTTTTCAAAAACTAATTTTATACTGTCGCAAATTTTAATTACGCCAGGGATTGCCTTTTCTATAGTAAATTATTCAAAAAATAATTTTCTACTGTCACAAATTTTAATTACGCCAGGGATTGGCTTTTCTATAGTAAATTATTCAAAAAATAATTTTATACTGTCACAAATTTTAATTACGCCAGGGATTGACTTTTCTATAGTAAATTATTCAAAAAATAATTTTCAACTGTCACAAATTTTAATTGCGCCAGGGATTGCCTTTTCTATAGTAATTTATTCAAAAAATAATTTTATACTGTCGCAAATTTTAATTGCGCCAGGGATTGCCTTTTCTATAGTAAATTTTTCAAAAAATAATTTTATACTGTCGCAAATTTTAATTGCGCCAGGGATTGACTTTTATATAGTAAATTTTTCAAAAACTAATTTTATACTGTCGCAAATTTTAATTACGCCAGGGATTGCCTTTTCTATAGTAAATTATTCAAAAAATAATTTTATACTGTCACAAATTTTAATTGCGCCAGGGATTGCCTTTTCTATAGTAAATTATTCAAAAAATAATTTTATACTGTCACAAATTTTAATTGCGCCAGGGATTGACTTTTCTATAGTAAATTATTCAAAAAATAATTTTATACTGTCACAAATTTTAATTGCGCCAGGGATTGACTTTTATATAGTAAATTTTTCAAAAACTAATTTTATACTGTCGCAAATTTTAAATATCCCAGGGATTGCCTTTTCTACAGTAAATTATTCAAAAAATAATTTTCTACTGTCGCAAATTTTAATTACGCCAGGGATTGCCTTTTATATAGTAAATTTTTCAAAAAATAATTTTATACTGTCGCAAATTTTAATTGCGCCAGGGATTGCCTTTTCTATAGTAAATTTTTCAAAAAATAATTTTATACTGTCGCAAATTTTAATTGCGCCAGGGATTGCCTTTTATATAGTAAATTATTCAAAAAATAATTTTATACTGTCACAAATTTTAATTGCGCCAGGGATTGACTTTTCTATAGTAAATTATTCAAAAAATAATTTTCAACTGTCACAAATTTTAAATATCCCAGGGATTGACTTTTCTATAGTAAATTATTCAAAAAATAATTTTCAACTGTCACAAATTTTAATTGCGCCAGGGATTGCCTTTTCTATAGTAAATTATTCAAAAAATAATTTTCAACTGTCGCAAATTTTAATTGCGCCAGGGATTGACTTTTCTATAGTAAATTATTCAAAAACTAATTTTATACTGTCACAAATTTTAATTGCGCCAGGGATTGACTTTTATATAGTAAATTTTTCAAAAACTAATTTTATACTGTCGCAAATTTTAATTACGCCAGGGATTGCCTTTTCTATAGTAAATTTTTCAAAAAATAATTTTATACTGTCACAAATTTTAATTACGCCAGGGATTGCCTTTTCTATAGTAAATTATTCAAAAAATAATTTTCAACTGTCACAAATTTTAATTGCGCCAGGGATTGACTTTTCTATAGTAAATTATTCAAAAACTAATTTTATACTGTCACAAATTTTAATTGCGCCAGGGATTGCCTTTTCTATAGTAAATTATTCAAAAAATAATTTTCAACTGTCACAAATTTTAAATATCCCAGGGATTGACTTTTCTATAGTAAATTATTCAAAAACTAATTTTATACTGTCACAAATTTTAATTGCGCCAGGGATTGACTTTTATATAGTAAATTTTTCAAAAACTAATTTTATACTGTCGCAAATTTTAATTACGCCAGGGATTGCCTTTTCTATAGTAAATTTTTCAAAAAATAATTTTATACTGTCACAAATTTTAATTACGCCAGGGATTGCCTTTTCTATAGTAAATTATTCAAAAAATAATTTTCAACTGTCACAAATTTTAATTGCGCCAGGGATTGACTTTTCTATAGTAAATTATTCAAAAACTAATTTTATACTGTCACAAATTTTAATTGCGCCAGGGATTGCCTTTTCTATAGTAAATTATTCAAAAAATAATTTTCAACTGTCACAAATTTTAAATATCCCAGGGATTGACTTTTCTATAGTAAATTATTCAAAAAATAATTTTCAACTGTCACAAATTTTAATTGCGCCAGGGATTGCCTTTTCTATAGTAAATTATTCAAAAAATAATTTTCTACTGTCACAAATTTTAATTGCGCCAGGGATTGCCTTTTCTATAGTAAATTATTCAAAAAATAATTTTCTACTGTCACAAATTTTAATTGCGCCAGGGATTGACTTTTCTATAGTAAATTATTCAAAAAATAATTTTCTACTGTCACAAATTTTAATTACGCCAGGGATTGACTTTTCTATAGTAAATTATTCAAAAAATAATTTTATACTGTCGCAAATTTTAATTGCGCCAGGGATTGCCTTTTCTATAGTAAATTATTCAAAAAATAATTTTATACTGTCGCAAATTTTAATTGCGCCAGGGATTGCCTTTTCTATAGTAAATTTATCAAAAAATAATTTTATACTGTCACAAATTTTAATTGCGCCAGGGATTGACTTTTCTATAGTAAATTATTCAAAAAATAATTTTATACTGTCACAAATTTTAATTGCGCCAGGGATTGACTTTTATATAGTAAATTTTTCAAAAACTAATTTTATACTGTCGCAAATTTTAAATATACCAGGGATTGCCTTTTCTACAGTAAATTATTCAAAAAATAATTTTCTACTGTCGCAAATTTTAATTACGCCAGGGATTGCCTTTTATATAGTAAATTTTTCAAAAAATAATTTTATACTGTCACAAATTTTAATTGCGCCAGGGATTGACTTTTCTATAGTAAATTATTCAAAAAATAATTTTCAACTGTCACAAATTTTAATTGCGCCAGGGATTGCCTTTTCTATAGTAAATTATTCAAAAACTAATTTTTTACTGTCGCAAATTTTAATTGCGCCAGGGATTGACTTTTCTATAGTAAATTATTCAAAAAATAATTTTCAACTGTCACAAATTTTATGTGCGCCAGGGATTGCCTTTTCTATAGTAAATTATTCAAAAACTAATTTTATACTGTCGCAAATTTTAATTACGCCAGGGATAGACTTTTCTATAGTAAATTATTCAAAAAATAATTTTATACTGTCGCAAATTTTATGTGCGCCAGGGATTGCCTTTTCTATAGTAAATTATTCAAAAAATAATTTTCAACTGTCGCAAATTTTAATTACGCCAGGGATTGACTTTTCTATAGTAAATTATTCAAAAAATAATTTTATACTGTCACAAATTTTAATTGCGCCAGGGATTGCCTTTTCTATAGTAAATTATTCAAAAACTAATTTTATACTGTCGCAAATTATTTTTTGAATAATTTACTATAGAAAAGGCAATCCCTGGCGTAATTAAAATTTGCGACAGTAAAAAATTATTTTTAATAATAATTTACTATAGAAAAGGCAATCCCTGGCGCACATAAAATTTGTGACAGTTGAAAATTATTTTTTGAATTATTTACTATAGAAAAGTCAATCCCTGGCGCACATAAAATTTGCGACAGTATAAAATTTTCAAATTTAATTGCGCCAGGGATTGCCTTTTCTATAGTAAATTATTCAAAAACTAATTTTATAATGTCGCAAATTTTATGTGCGCCAGGGATTGCCTTTTCTATAGTAAATTATTCAAAAAATAATTTTCAACTGTCACAAATTTTAATTGCGCCAGGGATTGCCTTTTCTATAGTAAATTATTCAAAAAATAATTTTATACTGTCGCAAATTTTAATTACGCCAGGGATTGACTTTTCTATAGTAAATTTTTCAAAAACTAATCTTATACTGTCGCAAATTTTATGTGCGCCAGGGATTGCCTTTTCTATAGTAAATTATTCAAAAACTAATTTTATACTGTCACAAATTTTAATTGCGCCAGGGATTGACTTTTCTATAGTAAATTATTCAAAAAATAATTTTATACTGTCGCAAATTTTAATTGCGCCAGGGATTGCCTTTTCTATAGTAAATTATTCAAAAACTAATTTTATACTGTCGCAAATTTTAATTACGCCAGGGATTGACTTTTCTATAGTAAATTATTCAAAAAATAATTTTATACTGTCGCAAATTTTAATTACGCCAGGGATTGACTTTTCTATAGTAAATTATTCAAAAAATAATTTTATACTGTCGCAAATTTTAATTGCGCCAGGGATTGACTTTTCTATAGTAAATTATTCAAAAAATAATTTTATACTGTCGCAAATTTTAATTGCGCCAGGGATTGACTTTTCTATAGTAAATTATTCAAAAAATAATTTTATACTGTCGCAAATTTTAAATATCCCAGGGATTGCCTTTTCTATAGTAAATTATTCAAAAAATAATTTTATACTGTCGCAAATTTTAATTACGCCAGGGATTGACTTTTCTATAGTAAATTTTTCAAAAACTAATTTTATACTGTCGCAAATTTTATGTGCGCCAGGGATTGCCTTTTCTATAGTAAATTATTCAAAAACTAATTTTATACTGTCACAAATTTTAATTGCGCCAGGGATTGACTTTTCTATAGTAAATTATTCAAAAAATAATTTTATACTGTCGCAAATTTTAATTGCGCCAGGGATTGCCTTTTCTATAGTAAATTATTCAAAAACTAATTTTATACTGTCGCAAATTTTAATTACGCCAGGGATTGACTTTTCTATAGTAAATTATTCAAAAAATAATTTTATACTGTCGCAAATTTTATGTGCGCCAGGGATTGCCTTTTCTTTAGTAAATTATTCAAAAAATAATTTTCAACTGTCGCAAATTTTAAATATCCCAGGGATTGCCTTTTATATAGTAAATTATTCAAAAAATAATTTTATACTGTCGCAAATTTTAATTACGCCAGGGATTGACTTTTCTATAGTAAATTATTCAAAAAATAATTTTATACTGTCGCAAATTTTAATTACGCCAGGGATTGACTTTTCTATAGTAAATTATTCAAAAAATAATTTTATACTGTCGCAAATTTTAATTGCGCCAGGGATTGACTTTTCTATAGTAAATTATTCAAGAAATAATTTTATACTGTCGCAAATTTTAATTGCGCCAGGGATTGACTTTTCTATAGTAAATTATTCAAAAAATAATTTTATACTGTCGCAAATTTTAAATATCCCAGGGATTGCCTTTTCTATAGTAAATTATTCAAAAAATAATTTTATACTGTCGCAAATTTTAATTGCGCCAGGGATTGACTTTTCTATAATAAATTATTCAAAAAATAATTTTCAACTGTCGCAAATTTTAATTGCGCCAGGGATTGACTTTTCTATAGTAAATTTTTCAAAAACTAATTTTATACAGTCACAAATTTTAATTGCGCCAGGGATTGACTTTTCTATAGTAAATTATTCAAAAAATAATTTTCAACTGTCACAAATTTTAATTGCGCCAGGGATTGCCTTTTCTATAGTAAATTATTCAAAAACTAATTTTATACTGTCACAAATTTTAATTGCGCCAGGGATTGACTTTTCTATAGTAAATTATTCAAAAAATAATTTTATACTGTCGCAAATTTTAATTACGCCAGGGATTGACTTTTCTATAGTAAATTATTCAAAAAATAATTTTCAACTGTCACAAATTTTAATTGCGCCAGGGATTGCCTTTTCTATAGTAAATTATTCAAAAAATAATTTTATACTGTCGCAAATTTTAATTGCGCCAGGGATTGCCTTTTCTATAGTAAATTTTTCAAAAAATAATTTTATACTGTCGCAAATTTTAATTGCGCCAGGGATTGACTTTTATATAGTAAATTTTTCAAAAACTAATTTTATACTGTCGCAAATTTTAATTACGCCAGGGATTGCCTTTTCTATAGTAAATTATTCAAAAAATAATTTTATACTGTCACAAATTTTAATTGCGCCAGGGATTGCCTTTTCTATAGTAAATTATTCAAAAAATAATTTTATACTGTCACAAATTTTAATTGCGCCAGGGATTGACTTTTCTATAGTAAATTATTCAAAAAATAATTTTATACTGTCACAAATTTTAATTGCGCCAGGGATTGACTTTTATATAGTAAATTTTTCAAAAACTAATTTTATACTGTCGCAAATTTTAAATATCCCAGGGATTGCCTTTTCTATAGTAAATTATTCAAAAAATAATTTTATACTGTCGCAAATTTTAATTACGCCAGGGATTGACTTTTCTATAGTAAATTTTTCAAAAACTAATTTTATACTGTCGCAAATTTTATGTGCGCCAGGGATTGCCTTTTCTATAGTAAATTATTCAAAAACTAATTTTATACTGTCACAAATTTTAATTGCGCCAGGGATTGACTTTTCTATAGTAAATTATTCAAAAAATAATTTTATACTGTCGCAAATTTTAATTGCGCCAGGGATTGCCTTTTCTATAGTAAATTATTCAAAAACTAATTTTATACTGTCGCAAATTTTAATTACGCCAGGGATTGACTTTTCTATAGTAAATTATTCAAAAAATAATTTTATACTGTCGCAAATTTTATGTGCGCCAGGGATTGCCTTTTCTTTAGTAAATTATTCAAAAAATAATTTTCAACTGTCGCAAATTTTAAATATCCCAGGGATTGCCTTTTATATAGTAAATTATTCAAAAAATAATTTTATACTGTCGCAAATTTTAATTACGCCAGGGATTGACTTTTCTATAGTAAATTATTCAAAAAATAATTTTATACTGTCGCAAATTTTAATTACGCCAGGGATTGACTTTTCTATAGTAAATTATTCAAAAAATAATTTTATACTGTCGCAAATTTTAATTGCGCCAGGGATTGACTTTTCTATAGTAAATTATTCAAGAAATAATTTTATACTGTCGCAAATTTTAATTGCGCCAGGGATTGACTTTTCTATAGTAAATTATTCAAAAAATTATTTTATACTGTCGCAAATTTTAAATATCCCAGGGATTGCCTTTTCTATAGTAAATTATTCAAAAAATAATTTTATACTGTCGCAAATTTTAATTGCGCCAGGGATTGACTTTTCTATAGTAAATTATTCAAAAAATAATTTTCAACTGTCGCAAATTTTAATTGCGCCAGGGATTGACTTTTCTATAGTAAATTTTTCAAAAACTAATTTTATACAGTCACAAATTTTAATTGCGCCAGGGATTGACTTTTCTATAGTAAATTATTCAAAAAATAATTTTCAACTGTCACAAATTTTAATTGCGCCAGGGATTGCCTTTTCTATAGTAAATTATTCAAAAACTAATTTTATACTGTCACAAATTTTAATTGCGCCAGGGATTGACTTTTCTATAGTAAATTATTCAAAAAATAATTTTATACTGTCGCAAATTTTAATTACGCCAGGGATTGACTTTTCTATAGTAAATTATTCAAAAAATAATTTTCAACTGTCACAAATTTTAATTGCGCCAGGGATTGCCTTTTCTATAGTAAATTATTCAAAAAATAATTTTATACTGTCGCAAATTTTAATTGCGCCAGGGATTGCCTTTTCTATAGTAAATTTTTCAAAAAATAATTTTATACTGTCGCAAATTTTAATTGCGCCAGGGATTGACTTTTATATAGTAAATTTTTCAAAAACTAATTTTATACTGTCGCAAATTTTAATTACGCCAGGGATTGCCTTTTCTATAGTAAATTATTCAAAAAATAATTTTATACTGTCACAAATTTTAATTGCGCCAGGGATTGCCTTTTCTATAGTAAATTATTCAAAAAATAATTTTATACTGTCACAAATTTTAATTGCGCCAGGGATTGACTTTTCTATAGTAAATTATTCAAAAAATAATTTTATACTGTCACAAATTTTAATTGCGCCAGGGATTGAC
This sequence comes from Dioctria linearis, assembly GCA_963930735.1. Lineage (NCBI taxonomy): Eukaryota > Metazoa > Arthropoda > Insecta > Diptera > Asilidae > Dioctria > Dioctria linearis. Next base: position 9,033 of record CAWVNZ010001561.1, on the reverse strand, counting down.
TTTTATATAGTAAATTTTTCAAAAACTAATTTTATACTGTCGCAAATTTTAAATATCCCAGGGATTGCCTTTTCTACAGTAAATTATTCAAAAAATAATTTTCTACTGTCGCAAATTTTAATTACGCCAGGGATTGCCTTTTATATAGTAAATTTTTCAAAAAATAATTTTATACTGTCGCAAATTTTAATTGCGCCAGGGATTGCCTTTTCTATAGTAAATTTTTCAAAAAATAATTTTATACTGTCGCAAATTTTAATTGCGCCAGGGATTGCCTTTTATATAGTAAATTATTCAAAAAATAATTTTATACTGTCACAAATTTTAATTGCGCCAGGGATTGACTTTTCTATAGTAAATTATTCAAAAAATAATTTTCAACTGTCACAAATTTTAAATATCCCAGGGATTGACTTTTCTATAGTAAATTATTCAAAAAATAATTTTCAACTGTCACAAATTTTAATTGCGCCAGGGATTGCCTTTTCTATAGTAAATTATTCAAAAAATAATTTTCAACTGTCGCAAATTTTAATTGCGCCAGGGATTGACTTTTCTATAGTAAATTATTCAAAAACTAATTTTATACTGTCACAAATTTTAATTGCGCCAGGGATTGACTTTTATATAGTAAATTTTTCAAAAACTAATTTTATACTGTCGCAAATTTTAAATATCCCAGGGATTGCCTTTTCTATAGTAAATTATTCAAAAAATAATTTTATACTGTCACAAATTTTAATTACGCCAGGGATTGACTTTTCTATAGTAAATTATTCAAAAAATAATTTTATACTGTCACAAATTTTAATTGCGCCAGGGATTGCCTTTTATATAGTAAATTTTTCAAAAAATAATTTTATACTGTCGCAAATTTTAATTGCGCCAGGGATTGACTTTTATATAGTAAATTTTTCAAAAACTAATTTTATACTGTCGCAAATTTTAATTACGCCAGGGATTGCCTTTTCTATAGTAAATTTTTCAAAAAATAATTTTATACTGTCACAAATTTTAATTACGCCAGGGATTGCCTTTTCTATAGTAAATTATTCAAAAAATAATTTTCAACTGTCACAAATTTTAATTGCGCCAGGGATTGACTTTTCTATAGTAAATTATTCAAAAACTAATTTTATACTGTCACAAATTTTAATTGCGCCAGGGATTGCCTTTTCTATAGTAAATTATTCAAAAAATAATTTTCAACTGTCACAAATTTTAAATATCCCAGGGATTGACTTTTCTATAGTAAATTATTCAAAAAATAATTTTCAACTGTCACAAATTTTAATTGCGCCAGGGATTGCCTTTTCTATAGTAAATTATTCAAAAAATAATTTTCTACTGTCACAAATTTTAATTGCGCCAGGGATTGCCTTTTCTATAGTAAATTATTCAAAAAATAATTTTCTACTGTCACAAATTTTAATTGCGCCAGGGATTGACTTTTCTATAGTAAATTATTCAAAAAATAATTTTCTACTGTCACAAATTTTAATTACGCCAGGGATTGACTTTTCTATAGTAAATTATTCAAAAAATAATTTTATACTGTCGCAAATTTTAATTGCGCCAGGGATTGCCTTTTCTATAGTAAATTATTCAAAAAATAATTTTATACTGTCGCAAATTTTAATTGCGCCAGGGATTGCCTTTTCTATAGTAAATTTTTCAAAAAATAATTTTATACTGTCACAAATTTTAATTGCGCCAGGGATTGACTTTTCTATAGTAAATTATTCAAAAAATAATTTTATACTGTCACAAATTTTAATTGCGCCAGGGATTGACTTTTATATAGTAAATTTTTCAAAAACTAATTTTATACTGTCGCAAATTTTAAATATACCAGGGATTGCCTTTTCTACAGTAAATTATTCAAAAAATAATTTTCTACTGTCGCAAATTTTAATTACGCCAGGGATTGCCTTTTATATAGTAAATTTTTCAAAAAATAATTTTATACTGTCACAAATTTTAATTGCGCCAGGGATTGACTTTTCTATAGTAAATTATTCAAAAAATAATTTTCAACTGTCACAAATTTTAATTGCGCCAGGGATTGCCTTTTCTATAGTAAATTATTCAAAAACTAATTTTTTACTGTCGCAAATTTTAATTGCGCCAGGGATTGACTTTTCTATAGTAAATTATTCAAAAAATAATTTTCAACTGTCACAAATTTTATGTGCGCCAGGGATTGCCTTTTCTATAGTAAATTATTCAAAAACTAATTTTATACTGTCGCAAATTTTAATTACGCCAGGGATTGACTTTTCTATAGTAAATTATTCAAAAAATAATTTTATACTGTCGCAAATTTTATGTGCGCCAGGGATTGCCTTTTCTATAGTAAATTATTCAAAAAATAATTTTCAACTGTCGCAAATTTTAATTACGCCAGGGATTGACTTTTCTATAGTAAATTATTCAAAAAATAATTTTATACTGTCGCAAATTTTATGTGCGCCAGGGATTGCCTTTTCTATAGTAAATTATTCAAAAAATAATTTTCAACTGTCGCAAATTTTAATTACGCCAGGGATTGACTTTTCTATAGTAAATTATTCAAAAAATAATTTTATACTGTCACAAATTTTAATTGCGCCAGGGATTGCCTTTTCTATAGTAAATTATTCAAAAACTAATTTTATACTGTCGCAAATTATTTTTTGAATAATTTACTATAGAAAAGGCAATCCCTGGCGTAATTAAAATTTGCGACAGTAAAAAATTATTTTTAATAATAATTTACTATAGAAAAGGCAATCCCTGGCGCACATAAAATTTGTGACAGTTGAAAATTATTTTTTGAATTATTTACTATAGAAAAGTCAATCCCTGGCGCACATAAAATTTGCGACAGTATAAAATTTTCAAATTTAATTGCGCCAGGGATTGCCTTTTCTATAGTAAATTATTCAAAAACTAATTTTATAATGTCGCAAATTTTATGTGCGCCAGGGATTGCCTTTTCTATAGTAAATTATTCAAAAAATAATTTTCAACTGTCACAAATTTTAATTGCGCCAGGGATTGCCTTTTCTATAGTAAATTATTCAAAAAATAATTTTATACTGTCGCAAATTTTAATTACGCCAGGGATTGACTTTTCTATAGTAAATTTTTCAAAAACTAATCTTATACTGTCGCAAATTTTATGTGCGCCAGGGATTGCCTTTTCTATAGTAAATTATTCAAAAACTAATTTTATACTGTCACAAATTTTAATTGCGCCAGGGATTGACTTTTCTATAGTAAATTATTCAAAAAATAATTTTATACTGTCGCAAATTTTAATTGCGCCAGGGATTGCCTTTTCTATAGTAAATTATTCAAAAACTAATTTTATACTGTCGCAAATTTTAATTACGCCAGGGATTGACTTTTCTATAGTAAATTATTCAAAAAATAATTTTATACTGTCGCAAATTTTAATTACGCCAGGGATTGACTTTTCTATAGTAAATTATTCAAAAAATAATTTTATACTGTCGCAAATTTTAATTGCGCCAGGGATTGACTTTTCTATAGTAAATTATTCAAAAAATAATTTTATACTGTCGCAAATTTTAATTGCGCCAGGGATTGACTTTTCTATAGTAAATTATTCAAAAAATAATTTTATACTGTCGCAAATTTTAAATATCCCAGGGATTGCCTTTTCTATAGTAAATTATTCAAAAAATAATTTTATACTGTCGCAAATTTTAATTGCGCCAGGGATTGACTTTTCTATAGTAAATTATTCAAAAAATAATTTTCAACTGTCGCAAATTTTAATTGCGCCAGGGATTGACTTTTCTATAGTAAATTTTTCAAAAACTAATTTTATACTGTCACAAATTTTAATTGCGCCAGGGATTGACTTTTCTATAGTAAATTATTCAAAAAATAATTTTCAACTGTCACAAATTTTAATTGCGCCAGGGATTGCCTTTTCTATAGTAAATTATTCAAAAACTAATTTTATACTGTCACAAATTTTAATTGCGCCAGGGATTGACTTTTCTATAGTAAATTATTCAAAAAATAATTTTATACTGTCGCAAATTTTAATTACGCCAGGGATTGCCTTTTATATAGTAAATTTTTCAAAAACTAATTTTATACTGTCGCAAATTTTAATTGCGCCAGGGATTGACTTTTCTATAGTAAATTATTCAAAAAATAATTTTATACTGTCGCAAATTTTAATTGCGCCAGGGATTGACTTTTCTATAGTAAATTATTCAAAAAATAATTTTATACTGTCGCAAATTTTAATTGCGCCAGGGATTGACTTTTCTATAGTAAATTATTCAAAAAATAATTTTCAACTGTCGCAAATTTTAATTGCGCCAGGGATTGCCTTTTCTATAGTAAATTATTCAAAAAATAATTTTATACTGTCGCAAATTTTAATTACGCCAGGGATTGACTTTTCTATAGTAAATTATTCAAAAACTAATTTTATACTGTCGCAAATTTTAATTACGCCAGGGATTGACTTTTCTATAGTAAATTATTCAAAAAATAATTTTATACTGTCGCAAATTTTATGTGCGCCAGGGATTGCCTTTTCTATAGTAAATTATTCAAAAAATAATTTTCAACTGTCGCAAATTTTAAATATCCCAGGGATTGCCTTTTATATAGTAAATTATTCAAAAAATAATTTTATACTGTCGCAAATTTTAATTACGCCAGGGATTGCCTTTTCTATAGTAAATTATTCAAAAAATAATTTTATACTGTCACAAATTTTAATTACGCCAGGGATTGACTTTTCTATAGTAAATTATTCAAAAACTAATTTTCAACTGTCGCAAATTTTAATTACGCCAGGGATTGCCTTTTCTATAGTAAATTTTTCAAAAACTAATTTTCAACTGTCGCAAATTTTAATTGCGCCAGGGATTGCCTTTTCTATAGTAAATTTTTCAAAAACTAATTTTATACTGTCACAAATTTTAATTGCGCCAGGGATTGACTTTTCTATAGTAAATTATTCAAAAAATAATTTTATACTGTCGCAAATTTTATGTGCGCCAGGGATTGCCTTTTCTATAGTAAATTATTCAAAAACTAATTTTTTACTGTCACAAATTTTAATTACGCCAGGGATTGACTTTTCTATAGTAAATTATTCAAAAAATAATTTTATACTGTCACAAATTTTAATTACGCCAGGGATTGACTTTTCTATAGTAAATTATTCAAAAAATAATTTTATACTGTCGCAAATTTTATGTGCGCCAGGGATTGACTTTTCTATAGTAAATTATTCAAAAAATAATTTTCAACTGTCACAAATTTTAATTGCGCCAGGGATTGCCTTTTCTATAGTAAATTATTCAAAAAATAATTTTATACTGTCGCAAATTTTAATTGCGCCAGGGATTGCCTTTTCTATAGTAAATTATTCAAAAACTAATTTTATACTGTCGCAAATTTTATGTGCGCCAGGGATTGCCTTTTCTATAGTAAATTTTTCAAAAACTAATTTTATACTGTCGCAAATTTTAATTGCGCCAGGGATTGACTTTTCTATAGTAAATTATTCAAAAAATAATTTTCAACTGTCACAAATTTTAATTGCGCCAGGGATTGCCTTTTCTATAGTAAATTATTCAAAAACTAATTTTATACTGTCACAAATTTTAATTGCGCCAGGGATTGACTTTTCTATAGTAAATTTTTCAAAAACTAATTTTATACTGTCGCAAATTTTATGTGCGCCAGGGATTGCCTTTTCTATAGTAAATTATTCAAAAACTAATTTTATACTGTCACAAATTTTAATTGCGCCAGGGATTGACTTTTCTATAGTAAATTATTCAAAAAATAATTTTATACTGTCGCAAATTTTAATTGCGCCAGGGATTGCCTTTTCTATAGTAAATTATTCAAAAAATAATTTTATACTGTCGCAAATTTTAATTGCGCCAGGGATTGACTTTTCTATAGTAAATTATTCAAAAAATAATTTTATACTGTCGCAAATTTTAATTACGCCAGGGATTGCCTTTTCTATAGTAAATTTTTCAAAAAATAATTTTATACTGTCGCAAATTTTAATTACGCCAGGGATTGCCTTTTCTATAGTAAATTATTCAAAAAATAATTTTATACTGTCACAAATTTTAATTGCGCCAGGGATTGACTTTTCTATAGTAAATTATTCAAAAAATAATTTTATACTGTCACAAATTTTAATTGCGCCAGGGATTGACTTTTCTATAGTAAATTATTCAAAAAATAATTTTCAACTGTCACAAATTTTAATTACACCAGGGATTGACTTTTCTATAGTAAATTATTCAAAAAATAATTTTATACTGTCACAAATTTTAATTACGCCAGGGATTGACTTTTCTATAGTAAATTATTCAAAAAATAATTTTATACTGTCGCAAATTTTATGTGCGCCAGGGATTGCCTTTTCTATAGTAAATTATTCAAAAAATAATTTTCAACTGTCGCAAATTTTAAATATCCCAGGGATTGCCTTTTATATAGTAAATTATTCAAAAAATAATTTTATACTGTCGCAAATTTTAATTACGCCAGGGATTGCCTTTTCTATAGTAAATTATTCAAAAAATAATTTTTTACTGTCGCAAATTTTAATTACGCCAGGGATTGCCTTTTCTATAGTAAATTATTCAAAAAATAATTTTCAACTGTCACAAATTTTAAATATCCCAGGGATTGCCTTTTCTATAGTAAATTATTCAAAAAATAATTTTATACTGTCACAAATTTTAATTACGCCAGGGATTGACTTTTCTATAGTAAATTATTCAAAAAATAATTTTATACTGTCGCAAATTTTATGTGCGCCAGGGATTGACTTTTCTATAGTAAATTATTCAAAAAATAATTTTCAACTGTCACAAATTTTATGTGCGCCAGGGATTGCCTTTTCTATAGTAAATTATTCAAAAAATAATTTTTTACTGTCGCAAATTTTAATTACGCCAGGGATTGCCTTTTCTATAGTAAATTATTCAAAAAATAATTTTCAACTGTCGCAAATTTTAAATATCCCAGGGATTGCCTTTTCTATAGTAAATTATTCAAAAACTAATTTTATACTGTCGCAAATTTTAATTGCGCCAGGGATTGACTTTTCTATAGTAAATTATTCAAAAAATAATTTTCAACTGTCACAAATTTTAAATATCCCAGGGATTGACTTTTCTATAGTAAATTTTTCAAAAACTAATTTTATACTGTCACAAATTTTAATTACGCCAGGGATTGACTTTTCTATAGTAAATTATTCAAAAAATAATTTTTTACTGTCGCAAATTTTAATTACGCCAGGGATTGCCTTTTCTATAGTAAATTATTCAAAAAAAAATTTTCAACTGTCGCAAATTTTAAATATCCCAGGGATTGCCTTTTCTATAGTAAATTTTTCAAAAACTAATTTTATACTGTCACAAATTTTAATTACGCCAGGGATTGACTTTTCTATAGTAAATTATTCAAAAAATAATTTTATACTGTCGCAAATTTTATGTGCGCCAGGGATTGACTTTTCTATAGTAAATTATTCAAAAAATAATTTTCAACTGTCACAAATTTTATGTGCGCCAGGGATTGCCTTTTCTATAGTAAATTATTCAAAAAATAATTTTTTACTGTCGCAAATTTTAAATATCCCAGGGATTGCCTTTTCTATAGTAAATTATTCAAAAACTAATTTTATACTGTCGCAAATTTTAATTGCGCCAGGGATTGCCTTTTCTATAGTAAATTATTCAAAAACTAATTTTATACTGTCGCAAATTTTAATTGCGCCAGGGATTGCCTTTTCTATAGTAAATTTTTCAAAAACTAATTTTATACTGTCGCAAATTTTAATTACGCCAGGGATTGCCTTTTCTATAGTAAATTATTCAAAAAATAATTTTATACTGTCGCAAATTTTAATTGCGCCAGGGATTGCCTTTTCTATAGTAAATTATTCAAAAAATAATTTTATACTGTCGCAAATTTTAATTACGCCAGGGATTGCCTTTTCTATAGTAAATTATTCAAAAAATAATTTTCAACTGTCGCAAATTTTAAATATCCCAGGGATTGCCTTTTCTATAGTAAATTATTCAAAAACTAATTTTATACTGTCGCAAATTTTAATTGCGCCAAGGATTGACTTTTCTATAGTAAATTATTCAAAAAATAATTTTCAACTGTCACAAGTTTTAAATATCCCAGGGATTGACTTTTCTATAGTAAATTTTTCAAAAACTAATTTTATACTGTCACGAATTTTAATTACGCCAGGGATTGACTTTTCTATAGTAAATTATTCAAAAAATAATTTTCAACTGTCACAAATTTTAAATATCCCAGGGATTGCCTTTTCTATAGTAAATTTTTCAAAAACTAATTTTATACTGTCACAAATTTTAATTACGCCAGGGATTGACTTTTCTATAGTAAATTATTCAAAAAATAATTTTTTACTGTCGCAAATTTTAAATATCCCAGGGATTGCCTTTTCTATAGTAAATTATTCAAAAACTAATTTTATACTGTCGCAAATTTTAATTGCGCCAGGGATTGCCTTTTCTATAGTAAATTATTCAAAAACTAATTTTATACTGTCGCAAATTTTAATTGCGCCAGGGATTGCCATTTCTATAGTAAATTATTCAAAAACTAATTTTATACTGTCGCAAATTTTAATTGCGCCAGGGATTGACTTTTCTATAGTAAATTATTCAAAAAATAATTTTCAACTGTCGCAAATTTTAAATATCCCAGGGATTGCCTTTTATATAGTAAATTATTCAAAAAATAATTTTATACTGTCGCAAATTTTAATTACGCCAGGGATTGACTTTTCTATAGTAAATTATTCAAAAAATAATTTTATACTGTCGCAAATTTTATGTGCGCCAGGGATTGACTTTTCTATAGTAAATTATTCAAAAAATAATTTTCAACTGTCACAAATTTTATGTGCGCCAGGGATTGCCTTTTCTATAGTAAATTATTATTAAAAATAATTTTTTACTGTCGCAAATTTTAATT
>CAWVNZ010001560.1:0-72530 GCA_963930735.1 Dioctria linearis | reverse complement strand
AATTTTTACTGTCGCAAATTTAAAATACGCCAGGGATTGCCTTTTCTATAGTAAATTTTGCAATAAATAATTTTTAACTGTCGCAAATTTTAAATACGCCAGGGATTGCCTTTTCTGTAGTAAATTTCTCAAAAATTATTTTTTTACTGTCGCAAATTTTAAATACGCCAGGGATTGCCTTTTCTATATTAAGTTTTGCAAAAATTATGTTTTACTGTCGCAAATTTTAAATATGCCACGGAATGCCATTTCTATCGTAAATTTTTCAAAAATTAATTTTATACTGTAGCAAATTTTAATTGCGCCAGGGATTGCCTTTTCTTTAGTAAATTTTTCAAACATTAATTTTATACTGTCGCAAATTTAAATACGCCAGGGATTGCCTTTTCTATAGTCAATTTTTGCAAAAAATAATTTTTAAACTGTCGCAAATTTTAAATACGCCAGGGATTGCCATTTCTATAGTAAATTTTGCAAAAAATAATTTTTAACTGTCGCAAATTTTAAATACGCCATGGATTGCCTTTTCTATAGTAAATTTTTCAAAAAATAATTTTTTACTGTCGCAAATTTTAAATACGCAGGGATTGCCTTTACTATAGTAAATTTTTCAAAAATTAATTTTTTACTGTCGCAAATTTTAAGTACGCCAGGGATTGACTTTTATATAGTAAATTTTGCAAAAAATAATTTTGTACTGTCGCAAATTTTAAATACGCTAAGGATTGCCTTTTCTATAGTAAATTATTCAAAAAATAATTTTTTTACTGTCGCAAATTTAAAATACGCCAGGGATTGCCTTTTCTATAGTAAATTTTGCAAAAAAATAATTTTTTAACTGTCGCAAATTTTAAATACGCCAGGATTGCCTTTTCTATAGTAAATTTTTCAAAAAATAATTTTTACTCTCGCAATTTTTAAATACGCCAGGGTTTGCCTTTTCTATAGTAAATTATTCAAAAAATAATTTTATACTGTCGCAAATTTTAATACGCCAGGGATTGCCTTTTCTATATTAAATTTTCAAAAATTAATTTTTAGTTTCGCAAATTTTAAATACGCCAGGGATTGCCTTTTCTATAGTAATTTTTTCAAAAATTAATTTTATACTGTCGCAAATTTTAAAGACGACAGGGATTGCCTTTTCTATAGTAAATCTTTCAAAAAATTAATTTTTTATTGTCGCAAATTTTAAATACGCCAGGAATTGCCTTTTCTGTAGTAAATTATTCAAAAAATAATTTTATACTGTCCGCAAATTTTAAATACGCCAGGGATTGCCTTTTCTATAGTAAATTTTTCAAAAATTAATTTTATACTGTCGCAAATTTTAAATACGCCAGGGATTGCCTTTTCTATATTAAGTTTTGCAAAAAATAATTTTTACTGTCGCAAATTTTAAATATGCCACGGATTGCCTTTTCTATCGTAAATTTTTCAAAAATTAATATTATACAGTAGCAAATTTTAATTGCGCCAGGGATTGCCTTTTCTATACTAAATTTTTCAAAAATTAATTTTTTACTGTCGCAATTTTTAAATACGCCAGGGTTTGCCTTTTCTATAGTAATTATTCAAAAAATTATTTTTATACTGTCGCAAATTTTAAATACGCCAGGGATTGCCTTTTCTATAGTAAATTTTTCAAAAATTATTTTTTTAATTTCGCAAATTTTAAATGCGCCAGGGATTGCCTTTTCTATAGTAAATTTTTCAAAAATTAATTTATACTGTCGCAAATTTTAAATACGCCAGGGATTGCCTTTTCTATAGTAATATTTTTCAAAAATTAATTTTTACTGCAAATTTTAAATACGCCAGGGATTGCCTTTTCTATAGTAAATTTTTCAAAAATTAATTTTATACTGCCGCAAATTTTAAATACGCCAGGGATTGCCTTTTCTATAACTAAATTTTTCAAAAATTAATTTTTTACCGTCGCAAATTTTAAACTACACCAGGGATTGCCTTTTCTATAGTATATTTTGCAAAAATAATTTTTTACTGTCGCAAATTTTAAATACGCCAAGGGTGCCTTTTCTATAGTAAATTTTTCCAAATTAATTATTGCCTGTCCGCAAATTTTAAATACGCCAGATGGCTTCTAGAAGAATCTTTCTTCCAAAATTAAATTACCAGTAAATCAATTTATACTATAGCAAATTTTCAACGGCAGTGATTGCCTTTTCTATAAACTTGTCCAAACATTAATTCCATATAATTGCGCAATTGCCGAATTGCCTTTTCTATAGTAAATTTTCAAAAATTAATTTTTTACTGTCGCAAATTTTAAATACGCCAGGGATTGCCTATTCTATAGTAAATTTTGCAAAAAATAATTTTTTACTGTCGCAAAATTTCAATTACGCCAGGGATTGCCTTCTCTATAGTAAATTGTTCAAAAAATAATTTTATACTGTCGCAAATCTAAAATACGCCAGGGATTGCCTTTTATAGTACTAGTAAATTCTTGCAAAAAATAATTTTTAACTGTCGCAAATTTTAAATACGCCAGGGATTGCCTTTCTTATAGTAAAATTTTTCAAAAAATTAATTTTTTACTGTCGCAAATTTAAATACGCCAGGATTGCCTTTTCTATATTAAGTTTTGCAAAAAATAATTTTTAACTGTCGCAAATTTTAAATATGCAACGGAATGCCTTTTCTATCGTAAATTTTCACAAATTCATTTTATACTGTCGCAAATTTTAATTGCGCCAGGGATTGCCTTTTCTATAGTAAAATTTTTCAAAAATTAATTTTTTACTGTCGCAAATTTTAAATACGCCAGGATTGCCTTTTCTATATTAAGTTTTGCAAAAATAATTTTTTACTGTCGCAAATTTTAAATAAGCCACGGAATGCCTTTTTCTATCGTAAATTTTTCAAAAATTAATTTTATACTGTCGCAAAATTTTAATTGCGCCAGGGATTGCCTTTTCTATAGTAAATTTTTTCAAAAATTAATTTTTTACTGTCGCAATTTTAAATACGCCAGGGTTTGCCTTTTCTATAGTAAATTATTCAAAAAATAATTTTATATTGTCGCAAATTTTAAATACGCCAGGGCTTGCCTTTTCTATATTAAATTTTTCAACAAATTAATTTTTAATTTCGCAAATTTTAAATACGCCAGGGATTGCCTATTCTATTGTAAATTTTGCAAAAAATAATTTATATACTGTCGTAAATTTTAAATACGCCAAGGATTGCCTTTTCTATAGTAAATTATTCAAAAAATAATTTTTTACTTGTCGCAAATTTTAAATACGCCAGGAATTGCCTTTTCTGTAGTAAATTATTCAAAAAATAATTTTATACTGTCGCAAATTTTAAATACGCCAGGGATTGCCTTTTCTATAGTAAATTTTTCAAAAATTAATTTTATACTGTCGCAAATTTTAAATACGCCAGGGATTGCCTTTTCTATATTAAGTTTTGCAAAAAATAATTTTTTACTGTCGCAAATTTTAAATATGCCACGGATTGCCTTTTCTATCGTAAATTTTTCAAAAATTAATATTATACAGTAGCAAATTTTAATTGCTCCAGGGATTGCCTTTTCTATAGTAAATTTTTCAAAATTAATTTTTTACTGTCGCAATTTTTTAAATACGCCAGGGTTTGCCTTTTCTATAGTAATTATTCAAAAAATAATTTTTATACTGTCGCAAATTTTAAATACGCCAGGGCTTGCCTTTTCTATATTAAATTTTTCAAAAATTAATTTTTTAATTTCGCAAATTTTAAATACGCCAGGGATTGCCTATTCTATTGTAAATTTTGCAAAAATAATTTTATACTGTCGTAAATTTTAAATACGCCAAGGATTGCCTTTTCTATAGTAAATTATTCAAAAAATAATTTTTTACTGTCGCAAATTTTAAATACGCCAGGAATTGCCTTTTCTGTAGTAAATTATTCAAAAAATAATTTTATACTGTCGCAAATTTTAAATACGCCAGGGATTGCCTTTTCTATAGTAAATTTTTCAAAAATTAATTTTATACTGTCGCAAATTTTAAATACGCCAGGGATTGCCTTTTCTATATTAAGTTTTGCAAAAAATAATTTTTTACTGTCGCAAATTTTAAATATGCCACGGATTGCCTTTTCTATCGTAAATTTTTCAAAAATTAATATTATACAGTAGCAAATTTTAATTGCGCCAGGGATTGCCTTTTCTATACTAAATTTTTCAAAAATTAATTTTTTACTGTCGCAATTTTTAAATACGCCAGGGTTTTGCCTTTTCTATAGTAATTATTCAAAAAATAATTTTATACTGTCGCAAATTTTAAATACGCCAGGGATTGCCTTTTCTATAGTAAATTTTTCAAAAATTATTTTATTAATTTCGCAAATTTTAAATACGCCAGGGATTGCCTTTTCTATAGTAAATTTTTCAAAAATTAATTTTATACTGTCGCAAATTTTAAATACGCCAGGGATTGCCTTTTCTATAGTAAATTTTTCAAAAATTAATTTTTTACTGTCGCAAAATTTTAAATACGCCAGCGGATTGCCTTTTCTATAGTAAATTTTTCAAAAATTAATTTTATACCGTCGCAAATTTTAAATACACCAGGGATTGCCTTTTCTATAGTATATTTTGCAAAAAATAATTTTTTACTGTCGCAAATTTTAAATACGCCAGGGGTTGCCTTTTCTATAGTAAATTTTTCAAACAATTAATTTTATACTGTCGCAAATTTTAAATACGCCAGGGATTGGCTTTTCTATAGTAAATTTTTCAAAAAATAATTTTATACTGTCGCAAATTTTAAATACGGCAGTGATTGCCTTTTCTATAGTAAATTTTTCCAAAAATAATTTTATACTGTCGCAAATTTTAAATGCGCCATGGATTGTCTTTTCTATAGTCAATTTTTCAAAAATTAATTTTTTACTGTCGCAAATTTTAAATACTCCAGGGATTGCCTATTCTATAGTAAATTTTGCAAAAAATAATTTTTTTACTGTCGCAAATTTCAATTACGCCAGGGATTGCCTTCTCTATAGTAAATTGTTCAAAAAATAATTTTATACTGTCGCAAATCTAAAATACGCCAGGGATTGCCTTTTTTTATAGTAAATTTTGCAAAAAATAATTTTTAACTGTCGCAAATTTTAAATACGCCAGGGATTGCCTTTCTTATAGTAAATTTTTCAAAAATTAATTTTTTACTGTCGCAAATTTTAAATACGCCAGGGATTGCCTTTTCTATATTAAGTTTTGCAAAAAATAATTTTTTACTGTCGCAAATTTTAAATATGCCACGGAATGCCTTTTCTATCGTAAATTTTTCAAAAATTTCATTTTATACTGTCGCAAATTTTAATTGCGCCAGGATTGCCTTTTCTATAGTAAATTTTTCAAAAATTAATTTTTTACTGTCGCAAATTTTAAATACGCCAGGGATTGCCTTTTCTATATTAAGTTTTGCAAAAAATAATTTTTTACTGTCGCAAATTTTAAATATGCCCACGGAATGCCTTTTCTATCGTAAATTTTTCAAAAATTAATTTTATACTGTCGCAAATTTTAATTGCGCCAGGGATTGCCTTTTCTATAGTAAATTTTTCAAAAATTAATTTTTTACTGTCCGCAATTTTTAAATACGCCAGGGTTTGCCTTTTCTATAGTAAATTATTCAAAAAATAATTTTATACTGTCGCAAATTTTAAATACGCCAGGGCTTGCCTTTTCTATATTAAATTTTTCAAAAATTAATTTTTTAATTTCGCAAATTTTAAATACGCCAGGGATTGCCTATTCTATTGTAAATTTTGCAAAAAATAATTTTATACTGTCGTAAATTTTAAATACGCCAAGGATTGCCTTTTCTATAGTAAATTATTCAAAAAATAATTTTTTACTGTCGCAAATTTTAAATACGCCAGGAATTGCCTTTTCTATATTAAGTTTTGCAAAAAATAATTTTTTACTGTCGCAAATTTTAAATATGCCAACGGATTGCCTTTTCTATCGTAAATTTTTCAAAAATTAATTTTATACAGTAGCAAATTTTAATTGCGCCAGGGATTGCCTTTTCTATACTAAATTTTTCAAAAATTAATTTTTTACTGTCGCAATTTTTAAATAAGCCAGGGATTGCCTTTTCTATAGTAAATTTTTCAAAAATTAATTTTATACTGTCGCAAATTTTCAATACGCCAGGGATTGCCTTTTCTATAGTAAATTTTTCAAAATTAATTTTTTAATTTCGCAAATTTTAAATAAGCCAGGGATTGCCTTTTCTATAGTAAATTTTTCAAAAATTAATTTTATACTGTCGCAAAATTTTAAATACGCCAGGGATTGCCTCTTCTATAGTAAATTTTTCAAAAATTAATTTTTTACTGTCGCAAATTTTAAATACGCCAGGGATTGCCTTTTCTATAAGTAAAATTTTTCAAAATTAATTTTATACTGTCGCAAATTTTGAATACGCCAGGGATTGGCTTTTCTATAGTAAATTTGTCAAAAAATAATTTTATACTGTCGCAAATTTTAAATACGGCAGGGATTTCCTTTTCTATAGTAAATTTTTCCAAAAATAATTTTATACTGTCGCAAATTTTAATACGCCAGGGATTGCCTTTTCTATAGTAAATTTTGCAAAAAATAATTTTTTACTGTCGCAAATTTTAATACGGCAGGGATTTCCTTTTCTATAGTAAATTTTTCCAAAAATAATTTTATATTGTCGCAAATTTTAAATACGCCAGGGATTGTCTTTTCTATAGTCAATTTTTCAGAAATTAATTTTTTACTGTCGCAAATTTTAAATACGCCAGGGATTGCCTTTTCTATAGTAAATTTTGCAAAAAATAATTTTATACTGTCGCAAATATTAAATACGCCAAGGATTGCCTTTTCTATAGTAAATTATTCAAAAAATAATTTTTTACTGTCGCAAATTTTAAATACGCCAGGGATTGCCTGTTCTATAGTAAATTTTGCAAAAAATATTTTTTTACTGTCGCAAATTTTAAATACGCCAGGGATTGCTTTTACCATAGTAAATTTTTCAAAACTTAATTTTATACTGTCGCAAATTTTAATTGCGCCAGGGATTGCCTTTTCTATAGTAAATTTTTCAAAAAATAATTTTTTGCTGTCGCAAATTTTAATTACGCCAGGGATTGCCTTTTCTACAGTAAATTTTGCAAAAAATAATTTTTTACTGTCGCAAATTTTAAATACGCCAGGGATTGCCTTTTATATAGTAAATTTTTCAAAAATTAATTTTATACTGTCGCAAATTTTAATTGCGCCAGGATTGCCTTTTCTATAGTAAATTATTCAAAAAATAATTTTTTACTGTCGCAAATTTTAAATGCTCCAGGGCTTGCCTTTTCTATAGTAAATTTTGCAAAAAATAATTTTTTACTGTCGCAAATTTTAAATACGCCAGGGGATTGCCTTTTCTATAGTAAATTTTTCAAAAATTAATTATATACTGTCGCAAATTTTTATTGCGCCAGAGATTGCCTTTCTATAGTAAATTTTTCAAAAAATAATTTTTTGCTGTCGCAAATTTTAATTACGCCTGGGATTGCCTTTTCTACAATAAATTTTACAAAAAATAATTTTTTACTGTCGCAAATTTTAAATACGCCAGGGATTGCCTTTTCTATAGTCAATTTTTCAAAAATTAATTTTTTACTCTCGCAAATTTTAATCACGCCAGGGATTGCCTTTTCTACAGTAAATTTTGCAAAAAATAATTTTTTTACTGTCGCAAATTTTAAATACGCCAGGGATTGCCTTTTCTATAGAAACTTTTTCAAAAATTAATTTTATACTGTCGCAAATTTTAATTGCGCCAGGGATTGCCTTTCTATAGTAAATTTTTCAAAAAATAATTTTTTGCTGTCGCAAATTTTAATTACGCCAGGGATTGCCTTTTCTACAGTAAATTTTGCAAAAAATAATTTTTTACTGTCGCAAATTTTAAATACGCCAGGGATGGCCTTTTCTATAGTAAAATTTTTCAAAAACTAATTTTATATTCTCGCAAATTTAAATACGCCAGGGATTGCCTTTTCTATAGTAAATTTTGCAAAAAATAATTTTTTACTGTCGCAAATTTTAAATACGCCAGGGATTGCCTTTTCTATAGTAAATTTTTCAAAAATTAATTTTATACTGTCGCAAATTTTAATTGCTCCAGGGATTGCTTTTTCTATAGTAAATTTTTCAAAAAATAATTTTTTGCTGTCGCAAATTTTAATTAAGCCAGGGATTGCCTTTTCTACAGTAAATTTTGCAAAAAATTATTTTTTTATTGTCGCAAATTTTAAATACGCCAGGGATTGCCTTTTCTATAGTCAATTTATTAAAAATTAATTTTTTACTTTCACAAATTTTAAATACGCCAGCGATTGCCTTTTCTATAGTAAATTTTTCAAAAATTAATTTTTACTTTCGCAAATTTTAAATACGCAGGGATTGCCTTTTCTATATTAAATTTTTCAAAAATTAATTTTTTTAATTTCGCAAATTTTAAATACGCCAGGGATTGCCTATTCTATAGTAAATTTTGCAAAAAATAATTTTTTACTTTCGCAATTTTTAAATACGCCAGGGTTTGCCTTTTCTATAGTAAATTATTCAAAAAATAATTTTATACTGTCGCAAGTTTTAAATACGCCAGGGATTGCCTTTTCTATATTCAATTTTCAAAAATTAATTTTTAATTTCGCAAATTTTAAATACGCCAGGGATTGCCTATTCTGTAGTAAATTTTGCAAAAAATAATTTTATACTGTCGCAAATTTTAAATACGCCAAGGATTGCCTTTTCTATAGTAAATTATTCAAAAAAATAATTTTTTACTGTCGCAAATTTTAAATACGCCAGGGATTGCCTTTTCTATATTAAGTTTTGCAAAAAATAATTTTTTACTGTCGCAAATTTTAAATATGCCACGGATTGCCTTTTCTATCGTAAATTTTTCAAAAATTAATATTATACAGTAGCAAATTTTAATTGCGCCAGGGATTGCCTTTTCTATACTAAATTTTTCAAAAATTAATTTTTTACTGTCGCAATTTTTAAATACGCCAGGTTTTGCCTTTTCTATAGTAATTATTCAAAAAATAATTTTATACTGTCGCAAATTTTAAATACGCCAGGGATTGCCTTTTCTATAGTAAATTTTTCAAAAATTAATTTTTTAATTTCGCAAATTTTAAATACGCCAGGGATTGCCTGTTCTATAGTAAATTTTTCAAAAATTAATTTTATACTGTCGCAAATTTTAAATACGCCAGGGATTGCCTTTTCTATAGCAAATTTTTCAAAATTAATTTTTTAACTGTCGCAAATTTTAAATACGCCAGGGGTTGCCTTTTCTATAGTAAATTTTTCAAAAATTAATTTTTTACTGTCGCAAATTTTAAATACTCCAGGATTGCCTATTCTATAGTAAATTTTGCAAAAATAATTTTTTACTGTCGTAAATTTCAATTACGCCAGGGTTTGCCTTCTCTATAGTAAATTGTCCAAAAAATAATTTTATACTGTCGCAAATCTAAAATACGCCAGGGATTGCCTTTTTTATAGTAAATTTTGCAAAAAATAATTTTTAACTGTCGCAAATTTTAAATACGCCAGGGATTGCCTTTTCTATAGTCAATTTTTCAAAAATTAATTTTTTACTGTCGCAAATTTTAAATACGCCAGGGATTGCCTTTTCTATATTAAGTTTTGCAAAAAATAATTTTTTACTGTCGCAAATTTTAAATATGCCACGGAATGCCTTTTCTATCGTAAATTTTTCAAAATTCATTTTATACTGTCGCAAATTTTAATTGCGCCAGGGATTGCCTTTTCTATAGTAAATTTTTCAAAAATTAATTTTTTACTGTCGCAAAATTTAAATACGCCAGTGATTGCCTTTTCTATATTAAGTTTTGCAAAAAATAATTTTTTACTGTCGCAAATTTTAAATATGCCACGGAATGCCTTTTCTATCGTAAATTTTTCAAAAATTAATTTTATACTGTCGCAAATTTTAATTGCGCAGGGATTGCCTTTTCTATAGTAAATTTTTCAAAAATTAATTTTTTACTGTCGCAATTTTTAAATACGCCAGGGTTTGCCTGTTCTATAGTAAATTATTCAAAAAATAATTTTATACTGTCGCAAATTTTAAATACGCCAGGGCTTGCCTTTTCTATATTAAATTTTTCAAAAATTAATTTTTTAATTTCGCAAATTTTAAATACGCCAGGATTGCCTATTCTATTGTAAATTTTGCAAAAAATAATTTTATACTGTCGTAAATTTTAAATACGCCAAGGATTGCCTTTTCTATAGTAAATTATTCAAAAAATAATTTTTTACTGTCGCAAATTTTAAATACGCCAGGGATTGCCTTTTCTATATTAAGTTTTGCAAAAAATAATTTTTTACTGTCGCAAATTTTAAATATGCCACGGATTGCCTTTTCTATCGTAAATTTTTCAAAAATTAATTTTATACAGTAGCAAATTTTAATTGCGCCAGGGATTGCCTTTTCTATACTAAATTTTTCAAAAATTAATTTTTTACTGTCGCAATTTTTAAATACGCCAGGGTTTGCCTTTTCTATAGTAAATTATTCAAAAAATAATTTTATACTGTCGCAAATTTTAAATACGCCAGGGATTGCCTTTTCTATAGTAAATTTTTCAAAAATTAATTTTTTAATTTCGCAAATTTTAAATAAGCCAGGGATTGCCTTTTCTATAGTAAATTTTCAAAAATTAATTTTATACTGTCGCAAATTTTAAATACGCCAGGGATTGCCTTTTCTATAGTAAATTTTTCAAAAATTAATTTTTTACTGTCGCAAATTTTAAATACGCCAGGGGTTGCCTTTTCTATAGTAAATTTTTCAAAAATTACTTTTATACTGTCGCAAATTTTAAATACGCCAGGGATTGCTTTTCTATAGTAAATTTGTCAAAAAATAATTTTGTACTGTCGCAAATTTTAAATACGGCAGGGATTTCCTTTTCTATAGTAAATTTTTCCAAAAATAATTTTATACTGTCGCAAATTTTAAATACGCCAGGGATTGTCTTTTCTATAGTCTATTTTTCAAAAATTAATTTTTTACTGTCGCAAATTTTAAATACGCCAGGGATTGCCTATTCTATAGTAAATTTTGTAAAAAATAATTTTATACTGTCGCAAATATTAAATACGCCAAGGATTGCCTTTTCTATAGTAAATTATTCAAAAAATAATTTTTTACTGTCGCAAATTTTAAATACGCCAGGGATTGCCTTTTCTATAGTAAATTTTGCAAAAAATAATTTTATACTGTCGCAAATATTAAATACGCCAAGGATTGCCTTTTCTATAGGTAAATTATTCAAAAAATAATTTTTTACTGTCGCAAATTTTAAATACGCCAGGGATTGCCTTTTCTATAGTAAATTTTGCAAAAAATAATTTTTTACTGTCGCAAATTTTAAATACGGCAGGCATTTCCTTTTCTATAGTAAATTTTTCCAAAAATAATTTTATATTGTCGCAATTTTAATACGCACAGGGATTGTCTTTTCTATAGTCAATTTTTCAAAAATTAATTTTTTACTGTCGCAAATTTTAAATACGCCAGAGATTGCCTTTTCTATAGTAAATTTTGCAAAAAATAATTTTATACTGTCGCAAATATTAAATACGCCAAGGATTGCCTTTTCTATAGTAAATTATTCAAAAAAAATAATTTTTTTACTGTCCCAAATTTTAAATACGCCAGGGATTGCCTGTTCTATAGTAAATTTTGCAAAAAATATTTTTTTACTGTCGCAAATTTTAAATACGCCAGGGATTGGTTTTACCATAGTAAATTTTCAAAAATTAATTTTATACTGTCGCAAATTTTAATTGCGCCAGGGATTGCCTTTTCTATAGTAAATTATTCAAAAAATAATTTTTTACTGTCGCAAATTTTAAATGCTCCAGGGATTGCCCTTTCTATAGTAAATTTTGCAAAAAATAATTTTTTACTGTCGCAAATTTTAAATACGCCAGGGATTGCCTTTTCTATAGTAAATTTTTCAAAAATTAATTATATACTGTCGCAAATTTTTATTGCGGCAGGGATTGCCTTTCTATAGTAAATTTTTCAAAAAATAATTTTTTGCTGTCGCAAATTTTAATTACGCCTGGGATTGCCTTTTCTACAATAAATTTTACAAAAAAATAATTTTTTACTGTCGCAAATTTTAAATACGCCAGGGATTGCCTTTTCTATAGTCAATTTTTCAAAAATTAATTTTTACTCTCGCAAATTTTAATCACGCCAGGGATTGCCTTTTCTACAGTAAACTTTGCAAAAAATAATTTTTTACTGTCGCAATTTTTAAATACTCCAGGGATTGCCTTTTCTATAGTAACTTTTTCAAAATTAATTTGATACTGTCGCAAATTTTAATTACGCCAGGGATTGCCTTTCTATAGTAAATTTTTCAAAAAATAATTTTTTGCTGTCGCAAATTTTAATTACGCCAGGGATTGCCTTTTCTACACAGTAAATTTTGCAAAAAATAATTTTTTACTGTCGCAAATTTTAAATACGCCAGGGATTGCCTTTTCTATAGTAAATTTTTCAAAAACTAATTTTATATTCTCGCAAATTTTAAATACGCCAGGGATTGCCTTTTCTATAGTAAATTTTGCAAAAAATAATTTTTTACTGTCGCAAATTTTAAATACGCCAGGGATTGCCTTTTCTATAGTAAATTTTTCAAAAATTAATTTTATACTGTCGCAAATTTTAATTGCTCCAGGGATTGCTTTTTCTATAGTAAATTTTTCAAAAAAAAATTTTTTAGCTTTCGCAAATTTTAATTAAGCCAGGGATTGCCTTTTCTACAGTAAATTTTGCAAAAAATAATTTTTTATTGTCGCAAATTTTAAGTACGCCAGGGATTGCCTTTTCTATAGTCAATTTATTAAACATTAATTTTTTACTTTTACAAATTTTAAATTCGCCAGCGATTGCCTTTTCTGTAGTCAATTTTTCAAAAATTAATTTTTTAATTTCGCAAATTTTAAATACGCCAGGGATTGCCTTTTCTATAGTCAATTTTTCAAAAATTAATTTTTTACTTTCACAAATTTTAAATACACCAGGGACTGCCTTTTCTATAGTAAATTTTTCAAAAATTAATTATATACTGTCGCAAATTTTAATTGCGCCAGGGATTGCCTTTCTATAGTAAATTTTTCAACAAATAATTTTTTGCTGTCGCAAATTTTAATTACGCCTGGGATTGCCTTTTCTACAATAAATTTTACAAAAAATAATTTTTTACTGTCGCAAATTTTAAATACGCCAGGGATTGCCTTTTCTATAGTCAATTTTTCAAACATTAATTTTTTACTGTCGCAAATTTTAATCACGCCAGGGATTGCCTTTTCTACAGTAAATTTTGCAAAAAATAATTGTTTACTGTCGCAAATTTTAAATACGCCAGGGATTGCCTTTTCTATAGTAAATTTTTCAAAAATTAATTTTATACTGTCGCAAATTTTAATTGCGCCAGGCATTGCCTTTTCTATAGTAAATTTTTCAAAAAATAATTTTTTGTTGTCGCAAATTTTAAGTACGCCAGGGATTGCCTTTTCTACAGTAAATTTTGCAAAAAAATAATTTTTTACTGTCGCATATTTTAAATACGCCAGGGATTGCCTTTTCCAAAGTAAATTTTTCAAAAATTAATTTTATACTGTCGAAAATTTTAATTGCGCAAGGGATTGCCTTTTCTATAGTAAATTATTCAAAAAATAATTTTTTACTGTCGCAAATTTTAAATACGCCAGGGATTGCCTTTTCTAATCTAAATTTTGCAAAAAATAATTTTTTACTGTCGCAAATTTTAATTACGCCAGGGATTGCCTTTTCTACAGTAAATTTTGCAAAAAATAATTTTTTACTGTCGCAAATTTTAAATATGCCAGGGATTGCCTTTTCTATAGTAAATTTTTCAAAAATTAATTTTATATTGTCGCAAATTTTAAATACGCCAGGGATTGCCTTTTCTATAGTAAATTTTGCAAAAAATAATTTTTTACTGTCGCAAATTTTAAATACGCCAGGGATTGCCTTTTCTATAGTAAATTTTTAAAAATTAATTTTATACTGTCGCAAATTTTAATTGCTCCAGGGATTGCTTTTTCTATAGTAAATTTTTCAAAAAATAATTTTTTGCTTTCGCAAATTTTAATTGAACCAGGGATTGCCTTTTCTACAGTAAATTTTGCAAAAAATAATTTTTTTACTGTCGCAAATTTTAAATACGCCAGGGATTGCCTTTTCTATAGTCAATTTTTCAAAAATTAATTTTTTACTTTCACAAATTTTAAATACGCCAGGGATTGCCTTTTCTATAGTCAATTTTTCAAAAATTAATTTTTTACTTTCGCAAATTTTAAATACGCCAGTGATTGCCTTTTCTATAGTCCATTTTTCAAAATTTAATTTTTTACTGTCGCAAATTTCAAATACGCCAGGGATTGCCTTTTCTATAGTAAATTTTTCAAAAATTAATTTTATACTGTCGCAAATTTTAAACACGCCATGAATTGCCTTTTCTATAGTAAATTTTGCAAAAAATAATTTTTTACTGTCGCAAATGTTAAATACGCCAGGGATTGCCTTTTCTATAGTAAACTTTGCAAAAAATAATTTTATACTGTCGCAAATTTTATATACGCCAAGGATTGCCCTTTCTATAGTCAATTTTTCAAAAATTAATTTTTACTTTCTCAAATTTTAAATACGCCAGGGATTGCCTTTTCTATAGTCAATTTTTCAAAAAATAATTTTTTACTGTCGCAAATTTTAAATACGCCAGGAATTGTCTTTTCTATAGTAAATTTTTCAAAAATTAATTTTATACTGTCGCAAATTTTAATTGCGCCAGGGATTGCCTTTTCTATAGTAAATTTTTCAAAAAATAATTTTTTGTTGTCGCAAATTTTAATTACGCCAGGGATTGCCTTTTCTACAGTAAATTTTGCAAAAAAATAATTTTTTACTGTCGCATATTTTAAATACGCCAGGGATTTCTATAGTAAATTTTTCAAAAATTAATTTTATACAGTAGCAAATTTTAATTGCGCCAGGGATTGCCTTTTCTATACTAAATTTTTCAAAAATTAATTTTTTACTGTCGCAATTTTTAAATACGCCAGGGTTTGCCTTTTCTATAGTAAATTATTCAAAAAATAATTTCATATTGTCGCAAATTTTAAATACGCCAGGGATTGCCTTTTCTATAGTAAATTTTTCAAAAATTAATTTTTTAATTTCGCAAATTTTAAATAAGCCAGGGATTGCCTTTTCTATAGTAAATTTTTCAAAAATTAATTTTATACTGTCGCAAATTTTAAATACGCCAGGGATTGCCTTTTCTATAGTAAATTTTTCAAAAATTAATTTTTTACTGTCGAAAATTTTAAATACGCCAGGGATTGCCTTTTCTATAGTAAATTTTTCAAAAATTACTTTTATACTGTCGCAAATTTTAAATACGCCAGGGATTGGCTTTTCTATAGTAAATTTGTCAAAAAATAATTTTATACTGTCGCAAATTTTAAATACGGCAGGGATTTCCTTTTCTATAGTAAATTTTTCCAAAAATAATTTTATACTGTCGCAAATTTTAAATACGCCAGGGATTGTCTTTTCTATAGTCTATTTTTCAAAAATTAATTTTTTACTGTCGCAAATTTTAAATACGCCAGGGATTGCCTATTCTATAGTAAATTTTGTAAAAAATAATTTTATACTGTCGCAAATATTAAATACGCCAAGGATTGCCTTTTCTATAGTAAATTATTCAAAAAATAATTTTTTACTGTCGCAAATTTTAAATACGCCAGGGATTGCCTTTTCTATAGTAAATTTTGCAAAAAATAATTTTATACTGTCGCAAATATTAAATACGCCAAGGATTGCCTTTTCTATAGTAAATTATTCAAAAAATAATTTTTTACGGTCGCAAATTTTAAATACGCCAGGGATTGCCTTTTCTATAGTAAATTTTGCAAAAAATAATTTTTTACTGTCGCAAATTTTAAATACGGCAGGGATTTCCTTTTCTATAGTAAATTTTTCCAAAAATAATTTTATATTGTCGCAAATTTTAAATACGCCAGGGATTGTCTTTTCTATAGTCAATTTTTCAAAAATTAATTTTTTACTGTCGCAAATTTTAAATACGCCAGAGATTGCCTTTTCTATAGTAAATTTTGCAAAAAATAATTTTATACTGTCGCAAATATTAAATACGCCAAGGATTGCCTTTTCTATAGTAAATTATTCAAAAAAAATAATTTTTTACTGTCGCAAATTTTAAATACGCCAGGGATTGCCTGTTCTATAGTAAATTTTGCAAAAAATATTTTTTTACTGTCGCAAATTTTAAATACGCCAGGGATTGGTTTTACCATAGTAAATTTTTCAAAAATTAATTTTATACTGTCGCAAATTTTAATTGCGCCTGGGATTGCCTTTTCTATAGTAAATTATTCAAAAAATAATTTTTTACTGTCGCAAATTTTAAATGCTCCAGGGATTGCCCTTTCTATAGTAAATTTTGCAAAAAATAATTTTTTACTGTCGCAAATTTTAAATACGCCAGGGATTGCCTTTTCTATAGTAAATTTTTCAAAAATTAATTATATACTGTCGCAAATTTTTATTGCGCCAGGGATTGCCTTTCTATAGTAAATTTTTCAAAAAATAATTTTTTGCTGTCGCAAATTTTAATTACGCCTGGGATTGCCTTTTCTACAATAAATTTTACAAAAAATAATTTTTTACTGTCGCAAATTTTAAATACGCCAGGGATTGCCTTTTCTATAGTCAATTTTTCAAAAATTAATTTTTTACTCTCGCAAATTTTAATCACGCCAGGGATTGCCTTTTCTACAGTAAATTTTGCAAAAAATAATTTTTTACTGTCGCAAATTTTAAATACGCCAGGGATTGCCTTTTCTATAGTAACTTTTTCAAAAATTAATTTTATACTGTCGCAAATTTTAATTGCGCCAGGGATTGCCTTTCTATAGTAAATTTTTCAAAAAATAATTTTTTGCTGTCGCAAATTTTAATTACGCCAGGGATTGCCTTTTTTACAGTAAATTTTGCAAAAAATAATTTTTTACTGTCGCAAATTTTAAATACGCCAGGGATTGCCTTTTCTATAGTAAATTTTTCAAAAACTAATTTTATATTCTCGCAAATTTTAAATACGCCAGGGATTGCCTTTTCTATAGTAAATTTTGCAAAAAATAATTTTTTACTGTCGCAAATTTTAAATACGCCAGGGATTGCCTTTTCTATAGTAAATTTTTCAAAAATTAATTTTATACTGTCGCAAATTTTAATTGCTCCAGGGATTGCTTTTTCTATAGTAAATTTTTCAAAAAAAATTTTTTAGCTTTCGCAAATTTTAATTAAGCCAGGGATTGCCTTTTCTACAGTAAATTTTGCAAAAAATAATTTTTTATTGTCGCAAATTTTAAGTACGCCAGGGATTGCCTTTTCTATAGTCAATTTATTAAACATTAATTTTTTACTTTCACAAATTTTAAATTCGCCAGCGATTGCCTTTTCTGTAGTCAATTTTTCAAAAATTAATTTTTTAATTTCGCAAATTTTAAATACGCCAGGGATTGCCTTTTCTATAGTCAATTTTTCAAAAATTAATTTTTTACTTTCACAAATTTTAAATACACCAGGGACTGCCTTTTCTATAGTAAATTTTTCAAAAATTAATTATATACTGTCGCAAATTTTAATTGCACCAGGGATTGCCTTTCTATAGTAAATTTTTCAACAAATAATTTTTTGCTGTCGCAAATTTTAATTACGCCTGGGATTGCCTTTTCTACAATAAATTTTACAAAAAATAATTTTTTACTGTCGCAAATTTTAAATACGCCAGGGATTGCCTTTTCTATAGTCAATTTTTCAAACATTAATTTTTTACTGTCGCAAATTTTAATCACGCCAGGGATTGCCTTTTCTACAGTAAATTTTGCAAAAAATAATTGTTTACTGTCGCAAATTTTAAATACGCCAGGGATTGCCTTTTCTATAGTAAATTTTTCAAAAATTAATTTTATATTGTCGCAAATTTTAATTGCGCCAGGCATTGCCTTTTCTATAGTAAATTTTTCAAAAAATAATTTTTTGTTGTCGCAAATTTTAAGTACGCCAGGGATTGCCTTTTCTACAGTAAATTTTGCAAAAAAATAATTTTTTACTGTCGCATATTTTAAATACGCCAGGGATTGCCTTTTCCAAAGTAAATTTTTCAAAAATTAATTTTATACTGTCGAAAATTTTAATTGCGCAAGGGATTGCCTTTTCTATAGTAAATTATTCAAAAAATAATTTTTTACTGTCGCAAATTTTAAATACGCCAGGGATTGCCTTTTCTATTCTAAATTTTGCAAAAAATAATTTTTTACTGTCGCAAATTTTAATTAGGCCAGGGATTGCCTTTTCTACAGTAAATTTTGCAAAAAATAATTTTTTACTGTCGCAAATTTTAAATATGCCAGGGATTGCCTTTTCTATAGTAAATTTTTCAAAAATTAATTTTATATTGTCGCAAATTTTAAATACGCCAGGGATTGCCTTTTCTATAGTAAATTTTGCAAAAAATAATTTTTTACTGTCGCAAATTTTAAATACGCCAGGGATTGCCTTTTCTATAGTAAATTTTTCAAAAATTAATTTTATACTGTCGCAAATTTTAATTGCTCCAGGGATTGCTTTTTCTATAGTAAATTTTTCAAAAAATAATTTTTTGCTTTCGCAAATTTTAATTAAACCAGGGATTGCCTTTTCTACAGTAAATTTTGCAAAAAATAATTTTTTTACTGTCGCAAATTTTAAATACGCCAGGGATTGCCTTTTCTATAGTCAATTTTTCAAAAATTAATTTTTTACTTTCACAAATTTTAAATACGCCAGGGATTGCTTTTCTATAGTCAATTTTTCAAAAATTAATTTTTTACTTTCGCAAATTTTAAATACGCCAGTGATTGCCTTTTCTATAGTCCATTTTTCAAAATTTAATTTTTTACTGTCGCAAATTTCAAATACGCCACGGATTGCCTTTTCTATAGTAAATTTTTCAAAAATTAATTTTATACTGTCGCAAATTTTAAACACGCCATGGATTGCCTTTTCTATAGTAAATTTTGCAAAAAATAATTTTTTACTGTCGCAAATGTTAAATACGCCAGGGATTGCCTTTTCTATAGTAAACTTTGCAAAAAATAATTTTATACTGTCGCAAATTTTATATACGCCAAGGATTGCCTTTTCTATAGTAAATTATTCAAAAAATAATTTTTTACCGTAGCAAATTTTAAATACGCCAGGGATTGCCTTTTCTATAGTAAATTTTGCAAAAAATAATTTTTTACTGTCGCAAATTTTAAATACGCCAGGGATTGTCTTTTCTATAGTAAATTTATCAAAAATTAATTTTATACTGTCGCAAATTTTAATTGCGCCAGGGATTGCCTTTTCTATAGTAAATTTTTCAAAAAATAATTTTTTGTTGTCGCAAATTTTAATTACGCCAGGGATTGCCTTTTCTACAGTAAATTTTGCAAAAAAATAATTTTTTACTGTCGCATATTTTAAATACGCCAGACATTGCCTTTTCCAAAGTAAATTTTTCAAAAATTAATTTTATACTGTCTCAAATTTTAATTGCGCAAGGGATTGCCTTTTCTATAGTAAATTATTCAAAAAATAATTTTTTACTGTCGCAAATTTTAAATACGCCAGGGATTGCCTTTTCTAATCTAAATTTTGCAAAAAATAATTTTTTACTGTCGCAAAATTTAAATAAGCCAGGGATTGCCTTTTCTATAGTAAATTTTTCAAAAATTTATTTTATACTGTCGCAAATTTTAATTGCGCCAGGGATTGCCTTTTCTATAGTAAATTTTTCAAAAAATAATCTTTTGCTGTCGCCAATTTTAATTACGCCAGGGATTGCCTTTTCTATAGTAAATTTTGCAAAAAATAATTTTATACTGTCGCAAATTTTAAATACGCCAAGGATTGCCTTTTCTATAGTAAATTTTTCAAAAATTAATTTTATACTGTCGCAAATTTTAATTGCTCCAGGGTTTGCTTTTTTCTATAGTAAATTTTTCAAAAAATAATTTTTTGCTATCGCAAATTTTAATTAAACCAGGGATTGCCTTTTCTACAGTAAATTTTGCAAAAAATAATTATTTACTGTCGCAAATTTTAAATACGCCATGGATTGCCTTTTCTATAGTCAATTTTTCAAAAATTAATTTTTCTTTCACAAATTTTAAAAACGCCAGGGATTGCCTTTTCTATAGTCAATTTTTCAAAAATTAATTTTTTACTGTCGCAAATTTTAAATACGCCAGGGATTGCCTTTTCTATAGTAAATTTTTCAAAAATAAATTTTATACTGTCGCAAATTTTAAATACGCCATGGATTGCCTTTTCTATAGTAAATTTTGCAAAAAATAATTTTTTACTGTCGCAAATGTTAAATACGCCAGGGATTGCCTTTTCTATAGTAAACTTTGCAAAAAATAATTTTATACTGTCGCAAATTTTATATACGCCAAGGATTCCTTTTCTATAGTTAATTATTCAAAAAATAATTTTTTAATGTCGCAAATTTTAAGTACGCCAGGGATTGCCTTTTCTATAGTAAATTTTGCATAAATAATTTTTTACTGTCGCAAATTTTAAATACGCCAGGGATTGCCTTTTCTATAGTAAATTTTTCAAAAATTAATTTTATACTGTCGCAAATTTTAATTGCTCCAGGGATTGCTTTTTCTATAGTAAATTTTTCAAAAAATAATTTTTTGCTGTCGCTAATTTTAATTAAGCCAGGGATTGCCTTTTCTACAGTAAATTTTGCAAAAAATAATTTTTTACTGTCGCAAATTTTAAATACGCCATGGATTGCCTTTTCTATAGTCAATTTTTCAAAAATTAATTTTTACTTTCGCAAATTTTAAAAACGCCAGGGATTGACTTTTCTATAGTCAATTTTTCAAAAAATAATTTTTTACTGTCGCAAATTTTAAATACGCCAGGGATTGTCTTTTCTATAGTAAATTTTTCAAAAATTAATTTTATACTGTCGCAAATTTTAATTGCGCCAGGGATTGCCTTTTCTATAGTAAATTTTTCAAAAAATAATTTTTTGTTGTCGCAAATTTTAATTACGCCAGGGATTGCCTTTTCTACAGTAAATTTTGCAAAAAAATAATTTTTTACTGTCGCATATTTTAAATACGCCAGGGATTTCTATAGTAAATTTTTCAAAAATTAATTTTATACTGTCGCAAATTTTAATTGCGCAAGGGATTGCCTTTTCTATAGTAAATTATTCAAAAAATAATTTTTTACTGTCGCAAATTTTAAATACCCCAGGGATTGCCTTTTCTAATCTAAATTTTGCAAAAAATAATTTTTTACTGTTGCAAATTTTAAATACGCCATGGATTGCCTTTTCTATAGTCAATTTTTCAAAAATTAATTTTTACTTTCCCAAATTTTAAATACGCCAGGGATTGCCTTTTCTACAGTAAATTTTGCAAAAAACAATTTTTTACTGTCGCAAATTTTAAATACGCCATGGATTGCCTTTTCTATAGTCAATTTTTCAAAAATTAATTTTTCTTTCACAAATTTTAAAAACGCCAGGGATTGCCTTTTCTATAGTCAATTTTTCAAAAATTAATTTTTTACTGTCGCAAATTTTAAATACGCCAGGGATTGCCTTTTCTATAGTAAATTTTTCAAAAATAAATTTTATACTGTCGCAAATTTTAAATACGCCATGGATTGCCTTTTCTATAGTAAATTTTGCAAAAAATAATTTTTTACTGTCGCAAATGTTAAATACGCCAGGGATTGCCTTTTCTATAGTAAACTTTGCAAAAATAATTTTATACTGTCGCAAATTTTATATACGCCAAGGATTCCTTTTCTATAGTAAATTATTCAAAAATAATTTTTTAATGTCGCAAATTTTAAGTACGCCAGGGATTGCCTTTTCTATAGTAAATTTTGCAAAAAATAATTTTTTACTGTCGCAAATTTTAAATACGCCAGGGATTGCCTTTTCTATAGTAAATTTTTCAAAAATTAATTTTATACTGTCGCAAATTTTAATTGCTCCAGGGATTGCTTTTTCTATAGTAAATTTTTCAAAAAATAATTTTTTGCTGTCGCTAATTTTAATTAAGCCAGGGATTGCCTTTTCTACAGTAAATTTTGCAAAAAATAATTTTTTACTGTCGCAAATTTTAAATACGCCATGGATTGCCTTTTCTATAGTCAATTTTTCAAAAATTAATTTTTACTTTCGCAAATTTTAAATACGCAAGGGATTGCCTTTTCTATAGTCAATTTTTCAAAAAGTAATTTTTTACTGTCGCAAATTTTAAATACGCCAGGGATTGTCTTTTCTATAGTAAATTTTTCAAAAATTAATTTTATACTGTCGCAAATTTTAATTGCGCCAGGGATTGCCTTTTCTATAGTAAATTTTCAAAAAATAATTTTTTGTTGTCGCTAATTTTAATTACGCCAGGGATTGCCTTTTCTACAGTAAATTTTGCAAAAAAATAATTTTTTACTGTCGCATATTTTAAATACGCCAGGGATTTCTATAGTAAATTTTTCAAAAATTAATTTTATACTGTCGCAAATTTTAATTGCGCAAGGGATTGCCTTTTCTATAGTCCATTTTTCAAAATTTAATTTTTTACTGTCGCAAATTTCAAATACGCCACGGATTGCCTTTTCTATAGTAAATTTTTCAAAAATTAATTTTATACTGTCGCAAATTTTAAACACGCCATGGATTGCCTTTTCTATAGTAAATTTTGCAAAAAATAATTTTTTACTGTCGCAAATGTTAAATACGCCAGGGATTGCCTTTTCTATAGTAAACTTTGCAAAAAATAATTTTATACTGTCGCAAATTTTATATACGCCAAGGATTGCCTTTTCTATAGTAAATTATTCAAAAAATAATTTTTTACCGTAGCAAATTTTAAATACGCCAGGGATTGCCTTTTCTATAGTAAATTTTGCAAAAAATAATTTTTTACTGTCGCAAATTTTAAATACGCCAGGGATTGTCTTTTCTATAGTAAATTTATCAAAAATTAATTTTATACTGTCGCAAATTTTAATTGCGCCAGGGATTGCCTTTTCTATAGTAAATTTTTCAAAAAATAATTTTTTGTTGTCGCAAATTTTAATTACGCCAGGGATTGCCTTTTCTACAGTAAATTTTGCAAAAAAATAATTTTTTACTGTCGCATATTTTAAATACGCCAGACATTGCCTTTTCCAAAGTAAATTTTTCAAAAATTAATTTTATACTGTCTCAAATTTTAATTGCGCAAGGGATTGCCTTTTCTATAGTAAATTATTCAAAAAATAATTTTTTACTGTCGCAAATTTTAAATACGCCAGGGATTGCCTTTTCTAATCTAAATTTTGCAAAAAATAATTTTTTACTGTCGCAAAATTTAAATAAGCCAGGGATTGCCTTTTCTATAGTAAATTTTTCAAAAATTTATTTTATACTGTCGCAAATTTTAATTGCGCCAGGGATTGCCTTTTCTATAGTAAATTTTTCAAAAAATAATCTTTTGCTGTCGCCAATTTTAATTACGCCAGGGATTGCCTTTTCTATAGTAAATTTTGCAAAAAATAATTTTATACTGTCGCAAATTTTAAATACGCCAAGGATTGCCTTTTCTATAGTAAATTTTTCAAAAATTAATTTTATACTGTCGCAAATTTTAATTGCTCCAGGGTTTGCTTTTTTCTATAGTAAATTTTTCAAAAAATAATTTTTTGCTATCGCAAATTTTAATTAAACCAGGGATTGCCTTTTCTACAGTAAATTTTGCAAAAAATAATTATTTACTGTCGCAAATTTTAAATACGCCATGGATTGCCTTTTCTATAGTCAATTTTTCAAAAATTAATTTTTCTTTCACAAATTTTAAAAACGCCAGGGATTGCCTTTTCTATAGTCAATTTTTCAAAAATTAATTTTTTACTGTCGCAAATTTTAAATACGCCAGGGATTGTCTTTTCTATAGTAAATTTTTCAAAAATAAATTTTATACTGTCGCAAATTTTAAATACGCCATGGATTGCCTTTTCTATAGTAAATTTTGCAAAAAATAATTTTTTACTGTCGCAAATGTTAAATACGCCAGGGATTGCCTTTTCTATAGTAAACTTTGCAAAAAATAATTTTATACTGTCGCAAATTTTATATACGCCAAGGATTCCTTTTCTATAGTTAATTATTCAAAAAATAATTTTTTAATGTCGCAAATTTTAAGTACGCCAGGGATTGCCTTTTCTATAGTAAATTTTGCAAAAAATAATTTTTTACTGTCGCAAATTTTAAATACGCCAGGGATTGCCTTTTCTATAGTAAATTTTTCAAAAATTAATTTTATACTGTCGCAAATTTTAATTGCTCCAGGGATTGCTTTTTCTATAGTAAATTTTTCAAAAAATAATTTTTTGCTGTCGCTAATTTTAATTAAGCCAGGGATTGCCTTTTCTACAGTAAATTTTGCAAAAAATAATTTTTTACTGTCGCAAATTTTAAATACGCCATGGATTGCCTTTTCTATAGTCAATTTTTCAAAAATTAATTTTTACTTTCGCAAATTTTAAAAACGCCAGGGATTGACTTTTCTATAGTCAATTTTTCAAAAAATAATTTTTTACTGTCGCAAATTTTAAATACGCCAGGGATTGTCTTTTCTATAGTAAATTTTTCAAAAATTAATTTTATACTGTCGCAAATTTTAATTGCGCCAGGGATTGCCTTTTCTATAGTAAATTTTTCAAAAAATAATTTTTTGTTGTCGCAAATTTTAATTACGCCAGGGATTGCCTTTTCTACAGTAAATTTTGCAAAAAAATAATTTTCTACTGTCGCATATTTTAAATACGCCAGGGATTTCTATAGTAAATTTTTCAAAAATTAATTTTATACTGTCGCAAATTTTAATTGCGCAAGGGATTGCCTTTTCTATAGTAAATTATTCAAAAAATAATTTTTTACTGTCGCAAATTTTAAATACCCCAGGGATTGCCTTTTCTAATCTAAATTTTGCAAAAAATAATTTTTTACTGTTGCAAATTTTAAATACGCCATGGATTGCCTTTTCTATAGTCAATTTTTCAAAAATTAATTTTTACTTTCCCAAATTTTAAATACGCCAGGGATTGCCTTTTCTACAGTAAATTTTGCAAAAAACAATTTTTTACTGTCGCAAATTTTAAATACGCCATGGATTGCCTTTTCTATAGTCAATTTTTCAAAAATTAATTTTTCTTTCACAAATTTTAAAAACGCCAGGGATTGCCTTTTCTATAGTCAATTTTTCAAAAATTAATTTTTTACTGTCGCAAATTTTAAATACGACAGGGATTGCCTTTTCTATAGTAAATTTTTCAAAAATAAATTTTATACTGTCGCAAATTTTAAATACGCCATGGATTGCCTTTTCTATAGTAAATTTTGCAAAAAATAATTTTTTACTGTCGCAAATGTTAAATACGCCAGGGATTGCCTTTTCTATAGTAAACTTTGCAAAAAATAATTTTATACTGTCGCAAATTTTATATACGCCAAGGATTCCTTTTCTATAGTAAATTATTCAAAAAATAATTTTTTAATGTCGCAAATTTTAAGTACGCCAGGGATTGCCTTTTCTATAGTAAATTTTGCAAAAAATAATTTTTTACTGTCGCAAATTTTAAATACGCCAGGGATTGCCTTTTCTATAGTAAATTTTTCAAAAATTAATTTTATACTGTCGCAAATTTTAATTGCTCCAGGGATTGCTTTTTCTATAGTAAACTTTTCAAAAAATAATTTTTTGCTGTCGCTAATTTTAATTAAGCCAGGGATTGCCTTTTCTACAGTAAATTTTGCAAAAAATAATTTTTTACTGTCGCAAATTTTAAATACGCCATGGATTGCCTTTTCTATAGTCAATTTTTCAAAAATTAATTTTTACTTTCGCAAATTTTAAATACGCAAGGGATTGCCTTTTCTATAGTCAATTTTTCAAAAAGTAATTTTTTACTGTCGCAAATTTTAAATACGCCAGGGATTGTCTTTTCTATAGTAAATTTTTCAAAAATTAATTTTATACTGTCGCAAATTTTAATTGCGCCAGGGATTGCCTTTTCTATAGTAAATTTTTCAAAAAATAATTTTTTGTTGTCGCTAATTTTAATTACGCCAGGGATTGCCTTTTCTACAGTAAATTTTGCAAAAAAATAATTTTTTACTGTCGCATATTTTAAATACGCCAGGGATTTCTATAGTAAATTTTTCAAAAATTAATTTTATACTGTCGCAAATTTTAATTGCGCAAGGGATTGCCTTTTCTATAGTAAATTATTCAAAAAATAATTTTTTACTGTCGCAAATTTTAAATACCCCAGGGATTGCCTTTTCTAATCTAAATTTTGCAAAAAATAATTTTTTACTGTCGCAAATTTTAAATACGCCATGGATTGCCTTTTCTATAGTCAATTTTTCAAAAATTATTTTTTACTTTCGCAAATTTTAAATACGCCAGGGATTGCCTTTTCTATAGTCAATTTTTCAAAAATTAATTTTTTAATGTCGCAAATTTTAAATACGCCAGGTATTGTCTTTTCTATAGTAAATTTTTCAAAAATTAATTTTATACTGTCGCAAAATTTTAATTGCGCCAGGGATTGCCTTTTCTATAGTAAATTTTTCAAAAAATAATTTTTTTTTGTCGCAAATTTTAATTACGCCAGGGATTGCCTTTTCTACAGTAAATTTTGCAAAAAAATAATTTTTTACTGTCGCATATTTTAAATACGCCAGGGATTTCTATAGTAAATTTTTCAAAAATTAATTTTATACTGTCGCAAATTTTAATTGAGCAAGGGATTGCCTTTTCTATAGTAAATTATTCAAAAAATAATT
Organism: Dioctria linearis; assembly: GCA_963930735.1. Lineage (NCBI taxonomy): Eukaryota > Metazoa > Arthropoda > Insecta > Diptera > Asilidae > Dioctria > Dioctria linearis. The sequence goes on along the minus strand of CAWVNZ010001560.1, from coordinate 45,461 downwards.
TTTTACTGTCGCAAATTTTAAATACGCCAGGGATTGCCTTTTCTAATCTAAATTTTGCAAAAAATAATTTTTTACTGTCGCAAATTTTAAATAAACCTGGGATTGCCTTTTCTATAGTAAATTTTTCAAAAATTTATTTTATACTGTCGCAAAATTTTAATTGCGCCAGGTATTGCCTTTTCTATAGTAAATTTTTCAAAAAATAATCTTTTGCTGTCGCAAATTTTAATTACGCCAGGGATTGCCTTTTCTATAGTAAATTTTGCAAAAAATAATTTTATACTGTCGCAAATTTTAAATACGCCAAGGATTGCCTTTTCTATAGTAAATTATTCAAAAAACAATTTTTTACTGTCGCAAATTTTAAATACGCCAGGGATTGCCTTTTCTATAGTAAATTTTTCAAAAATTAATTTTATACTGTCGCAATTTTTAATTGCGCCAGGGATTGCCCTTTCTATAGTAAATTTTTCAAAAATTAATTTTTTACTGTCGCTAATTTTAATTACGCCAGGGATTGCCATTTCTATATTAAATTATTCAAAAATAATTTTATACTGTCGCAAATTTTAAATACGCCAGGGATTGCCTTTTCTATAGTAAATTTTTCAAAAATTAATTTCTACTTTCGCACATTTTAAATATGCCAGGGATTGCCTTTTCTATAGTAAATTTTTCAAAAATTAATTTTATACTGTCGCAAATTTTAAATACGCCAGGGATTGCCTTTTCTATAGTAAATTTTTCAAAAAAACTTTATACTGTCGCAAATTTTAAATACGCCAGGGATTGCCTTTTCTAAAGTAAATTTTTCAAAAAATAATTTTTTTACTGTCGCAATTTTTAAATACGCCAGGGATTGCCTTTTCTATAGTAAATTTTGCAAAAAATAATTTTTTACTATCGCAAATGTTAAATACGCCAGGGATTGCCTTTTCTATAGTAAATTTTGCAAAAAATAATTTTATATTGTCGCAAATTTTAAATACGCCAAGGATTGCCTTTTCTATAGTAAATTATTCAAAAAATAATTTTTTACAGTCGCAAATTTTAAAAACGCTAGGGATTGCCTTTTCTATAGTAAATTTTGCAAAAAATAATTTTATACTGTCGCAAATTTTATATACGCCAAGGATTCCTTTTCTATAGTAAATTATTCAAAAAATAATTTTTTAATGTCGCAAATTTTAAGTACGCCAGGGATTGCCTTTTCTATAGTAAATTTTGCAAAAAATAATTTTTTACTGTCGCAAATTTTAAATACGCCAGGGATTGCCTTTTCTATAGTAAATTTTTCAAAAATTAATTTTATACTGTCGCAAATTTTAATTGCGCCAGGGATTGCCCTTTCTATAGTAAATTTTTCAAAAATTAATTTTTTACTGTCGCAAATTTTAATTACGCCAGGGATTGCCATTTCTATATTAAATTATTCAAAAAATAATTTTATACTGTCGCAAATTTTAAATACGCCAGGGATTGCCTTTTCTATAGTAAATTTTTCAAAAATTAATTTCTACTTTCGCAAATTTTAAATATGCCAGGGATTGCCTTTTCTATAGTAAATTTTTCAAAAATTAATTTTATACTGTCGCAAATTTTAATTGCGCAAGGGATTGCCTTTTCTATAGTAAATTATTCAAAAAATAATTTTTTACTGTCGCAAATTTTAAATACGCCAGGGATTGCCTTTTCTATAGTAAATTTTTCAAAAATTAATTTCTACTTTCGCAAATTTTAAATATGCCAGGGATTGCCTTTTCTATAGTAAATTTTTCAAAAATTAATTTTATACTGTCGCAAATTTTAAATACGCCAGGGATTGCCTTTTCTATAGTAAACTTTGCAAAAAATAATTTTATACTGTCGCAAATTTTATATACGCCAAGGATTCCTTTTCTATAGTAAATTATAAAAAAAATAATTTTTTAATGTCGCAAATTTTAAGTACGCCAGGGATTGCCTTTTCTATAGTAAATTTTGCAAAAAATAATTTTTTACTGTCGCAAATTTTAAATATGCCAGGGATTGCCTTTTCTATAGTAAATTTTTCAAAAATTAATTTTATACTGTCGCAAATTTTAATTGCTCCAGGGATTGCTTTTTCTATAGTAAATTTTTCAAAAAATAATTTTTTGCTGTCGCTAATTTTAATTAAGCCAGGGATTGCCTTTTCTACAGTAAATTTTGCAAAAAATAATTTTTTACTGTCGCAAATTTTAAATACGCCATGGATTGCCTTTTCTATAGTCAATTTTTCAAAAATTAATTTTTACTTTCGCAAATTTTAAATACGCAAGGGATTACCTTTTCTATAGTAAATTTTTCAAAAAATTATTTTTTACTGTCGCAAATTTTAAATACGCCAGGGATTGTCTTTTCTATAGTAAATTTTTCAAAAATTAATTTTATACTGTCGCAAATTTTAATTGCGCCAGGGATTGCCTTTTCTATAGTAAATTTATCAAAAAATAATTTTTTGTTGTCGCAAATTTTAATTAGGCCAGGGATTGCCTTTTCTACAGTAAATTTTGCAAAAAAATAATTTTTTACTGTCGCATATTTTAAATACGCCAGGGATTTCTATAGTAAATTTTTCAAAAATTAATTTTATACTGTCGCAAATTTTAATTGCGCAAGGGATTGCCTTTTCTATAGTAAATTATTCAAAAAATAATTTTTTACTGTCGCAAATTTTAAATACCCCAGGTATTGCCTTTTCTAATCTAAATTTTGCAAAAAATAATTTTTTACTGTCGCAAATTTTAAATACGCCATGGATTGCCTTTTCTATAGTCAATTTTTCAAAAATTATTTTTTACTTTCGCAAATTTTAAATACGCCAGGGATTGCCTTTTCTATAGTCAATTTTTCAAAAATTAATTTTTTAATGTCGCAAATTTTAAATACGCCAGGTATTGTCTTTTCTATAGTAAATTTTTCAAAAATTAATTTTATACTGTCGCAAATTTTAATTGCGCCAGGGTTTGCCTTTTCTATAGTAAATTTTTCAAAAAATAATTTTTTTTTGTCGCAAATTTTAATTACGCCAGGGATTGCCTTTTCTACAGTAAATTTTGCAAAAAAATAATTTTTTACTGTCGCATATTTTAAATACGCCAGGGATTTCTATAGTAAATTTTTCAAAAATTAATTTTATACTGTCGCAAATTTTAATTGAGAAAGGGATTGCCTTTTCTATAGTAAATTATTCAAAAAATAATTTTTTACTGTCGCAAATTTTAAATACGCCAGGGATTGCCTTTTCTAATCTAAATTTTGCAAAAAATAATTTTTTACTGTCGCAAATTTTAAATAAACCAGGGATTGCCTTTTCTATAGTAAATTTTTAAAAATTTATTTTATACTGTCGCAAAATTTTAATTGCGCCAGGGATTGCCTTTTCTATAGTAAATTTTTCAAAAAATAATCTTTTGCTGTCGCAAATTTTAATTACGCAAGGGATTGCCTTTTATATAGTAAATTTTGCAAAAAATAATTTTATACTGTCGCAAATTTTAAATACGCCAAGGATTGCCTTTTCTATAGTAAATTATTCAAAAAACAATTTTTTACTGTCGCAAATTTTAAATATGCTAGGGATTGCCTTTTCTATAGTAAATTTTTCAAAAATTAATTTTATACTGTCGCAAATTTTAATTGCGCCAGGGATTGCCCTTTCTATAGTAAATTTTTCAAAAATTAATTTTTTACTGTCGCAAATTTTAATTACGCCAGGGATTGCCATTTCTATATTAAATTATTCAAAAAATAATTTTATACTGTCGCAAATTTTAAATACGCCAGGGATTGCCTTTTCTATAGTAAATTTTTCAAAAATTAATTTCTACTTTCGCAAATTTTAAATATGCCAGGGATTGCCTTTTCTATAGTAAATTTTTCAAAAATTAATTTTATACTGTCGCAAATTTTAAATACGCCAGGGATTGCCTTTTCTATAGTAAATTTTTCAAAAAATAACTTTATACTGTCGCAAATTTTGAATACGCCAGGGATTGCCTTTTCTAAAGTAAATTTTTCAAAAAATAATTTTTTACTGTCGCAATTTTTAAATACGCCAGGGATTGCCTTTTCTATAGTAAATTTTGCAAAAAATAATTTTTTACTGTCGCAAATGTTAAATACGCCAGGGATTGCCTTTTCTATAGTAAATTTTGCAAAAAATAATTTTATATTGTCGCAAATTTTAAATACGCCAAGGATTGCCTTTTCTATAGTAAATTATTCAAAAAATAATTTTTTACAGTCGCAAATTTTAAAAACGCCAGGGATTGCCTTTTCTATAGTAAATATTTCAAAAATTAATTTTATACTGTCGCAAATTTTAATTGCGCCAGGGATTGCCTTTTCTATAGTAAATTTTTCAAAAATTAATATTTTACTGTCGCAAATTTTAATTACCCCAGGGATTGCCATTTCTATATTAAATTATTCAAAAAATAATTTTATACTGTCGCAAATTTTAAATACGCCTGGGATTACCTTTTCTATAGTTAATTTTTCAAAAATTAATTTCTACTTTCGCAAATTTTAAATACGCCAGGGATTGCCTTTTCTATAGTAAATTTTTCAAAAATTAATTTTATACTGTCGCAAATTTTAAATACGCCAGGTATTGCCTTTTCTATAGTAAATTTTTTAAAAATTTATTTTATACTGTCGCAAATTTTAATTGCGCCAGGGATTGCCTTTTCTATAGTAAATTTTTCAAAAAATAACTTTATACTGTCGCAAATTTTAAATACACCAGGGATTGCCTTTTCTATAGTAAATTTTTCAAAAAATAATTTTATACTGTCGCAAATTTTAAATACGCCAGGGATTGCCTTTCCTTTATTCAATTTTTCAAAAATTAATTTTTTACTATCGCAATTTTTAAATACGCCAGGGATTGCCTTTTCTATAGTCAATTTTTCAAAAATTTATTTTTTACTGTCGCAAATTTTAAATACGCCAGGGATTTCCTTTTCTATAGTCAATTTTTCAAAACTAAATTTTTTGCTGTCGCAAATTTTAAATACGCCAGGGATTGCCTTTTCTATAGCAAATTTTTCAAAAATTAATTTTATACTGTCGCAAATTTTAAATACGCCATGGATTGCCTTTTCTATAGTAAATTTTGCAAAAAAATAATTTTAAATGTTAAATACGCCAGGGATTGCCTTTTCTATAGTAAATTTTGCAAAAAATAATTTTATATTGACGCAAATTTTAAATACGCCAAGGATTGCCTTTTCTATAGTAAATTATTCAAAAAATAATTTTTTACAGTCGCAAATTGCCTTTTCTATAGTAAATTTTTCAAAAATTTATTTTATACTGTAGCAAATTTTAATTGCGCCAGCGATTGCCTTTTCTATAGTAAATTTTTCAAAAAATAATTTTTTTCAAAAATTATTTTTTGTTGTCGCAAATTTTAATTTCGCCAGGGATTGCCTTTTCTACAGTAAATTTTGCAAAAAAATAATTTTTTACAGTCGCAAATTTTAAAAACGCCAGGGATTGCCTTTTCTATGGTAAATTATTCAAAAAATAATTTTTTACTGTCGCAAATTTTAAATACGCCAGGGATTACCTATTCTAATCTAAATTTTTCGAAAAATACTTTTTTACTGTCGCAAAATTTAATTAAGCCAGGGATTGCCTTTTCTATAGTAAATTTTTCAAAAATTTATTTTATACTGTCGCAAATTTTAATTGTGCCAGCGATTACCTTTTCTATAGTAAATTTATCAAAAAATAATTTTTTGCTGTCGCAAATTTTAATTACGCCAGGGATTGCCTTTTCTATAGTAAATTTTGCAAAAAATAATTTTATACTGTCGCAAATTTTAAATACGCCAAGGATTGCCTTTTCTATAGTAAATTATTCAAAAAATAATTTTTTACTGTCGCAAATTTTAAATACGCCAGGGATTGCCTTTTCGATAGTAAATTTTTCAAAAAATATTTTTTTACTGTCGCAATTTTTAAATACGCCAGGGATTGCCTTTTCTATAGTCAATTTTTCAAAAATTTATCTTTTACTGTCGCAAATTTTAAATACGCCAGGGATTGCCTTTTCTATAGTCAATTTTTCAAAACTTAATTTTTTGCTGTCGCAAATTTTAAATACGCCAGGGATTGCCTTTTCTATAGTAAATTTTTCAAAAATTAATTTTATTCCAGTCGCAAATTTTAAATACGCCATGGATTGCCATTTCTATAGTAAATTTTGCAAAAAATAATTTTTTACTGTCGCAAATGTTAAATACGCCGGGGATTGCCTATTCTATAGTAAATTTTGCAAAAAATAATTTTATACTGTCGCAAATTTTAAATACGCCAAGGATTGACTTTTCTATAGTAAATTATTCAAAAAATAATTTTTTACAGTCGCAAATTTTAAAAACGCCAGGGATTACCTTTTCTATAGTAAATTTTTCAAAAATTAATTTTATACTGTCGCAAATTTTAATTGCGCAAGGGATTGCCTTCTCTATAGTAAATTTTTCAAAAAATTATTTTTTGTTGTCGCAAATTTTAATTACGCCAGGGATTGCCTTTTCGACAGTAAATTTTGCAAAAAAATAATTTTTTACTGTCGCAAATTTAAAATACGCCAGGGATTGCCTTTTCTATAGTAAATTTTTCAAAAATTAATTTTATACTGTCGCAAATTTTAATTGCGCAAGGGATTGCCTTTTCGATGGTAAATTATTCAAAAAATAATTTTTTACTGTCGCAAATTTTAAATACGCCAGGGATTGCCTATTCTAATCTAAATTTTGCGAAAAATAATTTTTTACTGTCGTAAAATTTAAATAAGCCAGGGATTGCCTTTTCTATAGTAAATTTTTCAAAAATTTATTTTATACTGTCGCAAATTTTAATTGCGCTAGGGATTGCCTTTTCTATAGTAAATTTTTCAAAAAATAATTTTTTGCTGTCGCAAATTTTAATTACGCCAGGGATTGCCTTTTCCGTAGTAAATTTTGCAAAAAATAATTTTATACTGTCGCAAATTTTAAATACGCCAAGGATTGCCTTTTCTATAGTAAATTTTTCAAAAATTAATTTTATACTGTCGCAAATTTTAATTGCGCCAGGGATTGCCTTTTCTATAGTAAATTTTTTCAAAAATTAATTTTTTATTGTCGCAAATTTTAATTACGCCAGGGATTGTTTTTTCTATAGTAAATTTTGCAAAAAATAATTTTTTACTCTCGCAAATTTTAAATACGCCAGGTATTGCCTTTTCTATAGTAAATTTTTGAAAAATTAATTTTATACTGTCGCAAATTTTAATTGCGCCAGGGATTGCCTTTTCTATAGTAAATTTTTCAAAAATTAATTTTTTACTGTCGCAAATTTTAAATACGCCAGGTATTGCCTTTTCTATAGTAAATTTTTCAAAAATTAATTTTATACTGTCGCAAATTTTAATTGCGCCAGGGATTGCCTTTTCTATAGTAAATTTTTCAAAAAATAGCTTTATACTGTCGCAAATTTTAAATACACCAGGGATTGCCTTTTCTATAGTAAATTTTTCAAAAAATAACTTTATACTGTCGCAAATTTTAAATACACCAGGGATTGCCTTTTCTATAGTAAATTTTTCAAAAAATAATTTTATACTGTCGCAAATTTTAAATACGCCAGGGATTGCCTTTCCTTTATTCAATTTTTCAAAAATTAATTTTTTACTATCGTAATTTTTAAATACGCCAGGGATTGCCTTTTCTATAGTAAATTTTTCAAAAATTTATTTTATACTGTAGCAAATTTTAATTGCGCCAGCGATTGCCTTTTCTATAGTAAATTTTTCAAAAAATAATTTTTTTCAAAAATTATTTTTTGTTGTCGCAAATTTTAATTTCGCCAGGGATTGCCTTTTCTACAGTAAATTTTGCAAAAAAATAATTTTTTACAGTCGCAAATTTTAAAAACGCCAGGGATTGCCTTTTCTATGGTAAATTATTCAAAAAATAATTTTTTACTGTCGCAAATTTTAAATACGCCAGGGATTGCCTATTCTAATCTAAATTTTGCGAAAAATAATTTTTTACTGTCGCAAAATTTAAATAAGCCAGGGATTGCCTTTTCTATAGTAAATTTTTCAAAAATTTATTTTATACTGTCGCAAATTTTAATTGTGCCAGCGATTGCCTTTTCTATAGTAAATTTATCAAAAAATAATTTTTTGCTGTCGCAAATTTTAATTTCGCCAGGGATTGCCTTTTCTATAGTAAATTTTGCAAAAAATAATTTTATACTGTCGCAAATTTTAAATACGCCAAGGATTGCCTTTTCTATAGTAAATTATTCAAAAAATAATTTTTTACTGTCGCAAATTTTAAATACGCCAGGGATTGCCTTTTCTATAGTAAATTTTTCAAAAAATATTTTTTTACTGTCGCAATTTTTAAATACGCCAGGGATTGCCTTTTCTATAGTCAATTTTTCAAAAATTTATCTTTTACTGTCGCAAATTTTAAATACGCCAGGGATTGCCTTTTCTATAGTCAATTTTTCAAAACTTAATTTTTTGCTGTCGCAAATTTTAAATACGCCAGGGATTGCCTTTTCTATAGTAAATTTTTCAAAAATTAATTTTATTCTGTCGCAAATTTTAAATACGCCATGGATTGCCATTTCTATACTAAATTTTGCAAAAAATAATTTTTTACTGTCGCAAATGTTAAATACGCCAGGGATTGCCTTTTCTATAGTAAATTTTGCAAAAAATAATTTTATACTGTCGCAAATTTTAAATACGCCAAGGATTGACTTTTCTATAGTAAATTATTCAAAAAATAATTTTTTACAGTCGCAAATTTTAAAAACGCCAGGGATTGCCTTTTCTATAGTAAATTTTGCAAAAAATAATTTTTTACTGTCGCAAATTTTAAATACGCCAGGGATTACCTTTTCTATAGTAAATTTTTCAAAAATTAATTTTATACTGTCGCAAATTTTAATTGCGCAAGGGATTGCCTTCTCTATAGTAAATTTTTCAAAAAATTATTTTTTGTTGTCGCAAATTTTAATTACGCCAGGGATTGCCTTTTCGACAGTAAATTTTGCAAAAAAATAATTTTTTACTGTCGCAAATTTAAAATACGCCAGGGATTGCCTTTTCTATAGTAAATTTTTCAAAAATTAATTTTATACTGTCGCAAATTTTAATTGCGAAAGGGATTGCCTTTTCGATGGTAAATTATTCAAAAAATAATTTTTTACTGTCGCAAATTTTAAATACGCCAGGGATTGCCTATTCTAATCTAAATTTTGCGAAAAATAATTTTTTACTGTCGTAAAATTTAAATAAGCCAGGGATTGCCTTTTGTATAGTAAATTTTTCAAAAATTTATTTTATACTGACGCAAATTTTAATTGCGCTAGGGATTGCCTTTTCTATAGTAAATTTTTCAAAAAATAATTTTTTGCTGTCGCAAATTTTAATTACGCCAGGGATTGCCTTTTCCATAGTAAATTTTGCAAAAAATAATTTTATACTGTGGCAAATTTTAAATACGCCAAGGATTGCCTTTTCTATAGTAAATTTTTCAAAAATTAATTTTATACTGTCGCAAATTTTAATTGCGCCAGGGATTGCCTTTTCTATAGTAAATTTTTCAAAAATTAATTTTTTACTGTCGCAAATTTTAATTACGCCAGGGATTGTTTTTTCTATAGTAAATTTTGCAAAAAATAATTTTTTACTGTCGCAAATTTTAAATACGCCAGGGATTGCCTTTTCTATAGTAAATTTTTCAAAAAATATTTTTTTACTGTCGCAATTTATAAATACGCCAGGGATTGCCTTTTCTATAGTCAATTTTTCAAAAATTTATCTTTTACTGTCGCAAATTTTAAATACGCCAGGGATTGCCTTTTCTATAGTCAATTTTTCAAAACTTAATTTTTTGCTGTCACAAATTTTAAATACGCCAGGGATTGCCTTTTCTATAGTAAATTTTTCAAAAATTAATTTTATTCTGTCGCAAATTTTAAATACGCCATGGATTGCCATTTCTATAGTAAATTTTGCAAAAAATAATTTTTTACTGTCGCAAATGTTAAATACGCCAGGGATTGCCTTTTCTATAGTAAATTTTGCAAAAAATAATTTTATACTGTCGCAAATTTTAAATACGCCAAGGATTGCCTTTTCTATAGTAAATTATTCAAAAAATAATTTTTTACAGTCGCAAATTTTAAAAACGCCAGGGATTGCCTTTTCTATAGTAAATTTTGCAAAAAATAATTTTTTACTGTCGCAAATTTTAAATACGCCAGGGATTACCTTTTCTATAGTAAATTTTTCAAAAATTAATTTTATACTGTCGCAAATTTTAATTGCGCAAGGGATTGCCTTCTCTATAGTAAATTTTTCAAAAAATTATTTTTTGTTGTCGCAAATTTTAATTACGCCAGGGATTGCCTTTTCGACAGTAAATTTTGCAAAAAAATAATTTTTTACTGTCGCAAATTTAAAATACGCCAGGGATTGCCTTTTCTATAGTAAATTTTTCAAAAATTAATTTTATACTGTCGCAAATTTTCATTGCGCAAGGGATTGCCTTTTCGATGGTAAATTATTCAAAAAATAATTTTTTACTGTCGCAAATTTTAATTACGCTAGGGATTGCCTATTCTAATCTAAGTTTTGCGAAAATAATTTTTTACTGTCGTAAAATTTAAATAAGCCAGGGATTGCCTTTTCTATAGTAAATTTTTCAAAAAATAATTTTTTGCTGTCGCAAATTTTAATTACGCCAGGGATTGCCTTTTCCATAGTAAATTTTGCAAAAAATAATTTTATACTGTCGCAAATTTTAAATACGCCAAGGATTGCCTTTTCTATAGTAAATTATTCAAAAAATAATTTTTTACTGTCGCAAATTTTAAATACGCCAGGGATTGCCTTTTCTATAGTAAATTTTGCAAAAAATAATTTTTTACTGTCGCAAATTTTAAATATGCCAGGTATTGCCTTTTCTATAGTAAATTTTTCAAAAATTAATTTTATACTGTCGCAAATTTTAATTGCGCTAGGGATTGCCTTTTCTATAGTAAATTTTTCAAAAAATAATTTTTTGCTGTCGCAAATTTTAATTACGCCAGGGATTGCCTTTTCCATAGTAAATTTTGCAAAAAATAATTTTATACTGTCGCAAATTTTAAATACGCCAAGGATTGCCTTTTCTATAGTAAATTTTTCAAAAATTAATTTTATACTGTCGCAAATTTTAATTGCGCCAGGGATTGCCTTTTCTGTAGTAAATTTTTCAAAAATTAATTTTTTACTGTCGCAAATTTTAATTACGCCAGGGATTGTTTTTTCTATAGTAAATTTTGCAAAAAATAATTTTTTACTGTCGCAAATTTTAAATACGCCAGGTATTGCCTTTTCTATAGTAAATTTTTCAAAAATTAATTTTATACTGTCGCAAATTTTAATTGCGCCAGGGATTGCCTTTTCTATAGTAAATTTTTCAAAAATTAATTTTTTTACTGTCGCAAATTTTAATTACGCCAGGGATTGCCTTTTCTATAGTAAATTTTGCAAAAAATAATTTTATACTGTCGCAAATTTTAAATACGCCAAGGATTGCCTTTTCTATAGTAAATTATTCAAAAAATAATTTTTTACTGTCGCAAATTTTAAATACGCCAGGGATTGCCTTTTCTATAGTAAATTTTTCAAAAAATATTTTTTTACTGTCGCAATTTTTAAATACGCCAGGGAGTGCCTTTTCTATAGTCAATTTTTCAAAAATTTATCTTTTACTGTCGCAAATTTTAAATACGCCAGGGATTGCCTTTTCTATAGTCAATTTTTCAAAACTTAATTTTTTGCTGTCGCAAATTTTAAATACGCCAGGGATTGCCTTTTCTATAGTAAATTTTTCAAAAATTAATTTTATTCTGTCGCAAATTTTAAATACGCCATGGATTGCCATTTCTATAGTAAATTTTGCAAAAAATAATTTTTTACTGTCGCAAATGTTAAATACGCCAGGGATTGCCTTTTCTATAGTAAATTTTGCAAAAAATAATTTTATACTGTCGCAAATTTTAAACACGCCAAGGATTGCCTTTTCTATAGTAAATTATTCAAAAAATAATTTTTTACAGTCGCAAATTTAAAAAACGCCAGGGATTGCCTTTTCTATAGTAAATTTTGCAAAAAATAATTTTTTACTGTCGCAAATTTTAAATACGCCAGGGATTACCTTTTCTATAGTAAATTTTTCAAAAATTAATTTTATACTGTCGCAAATTTTAATTGCGCAAGGGATTGCCTTCTCTATAGTAAATTTTTCAAAAAATTATTTTTTGTTGTCGGAAATTTTAATTACGCCAGGGATTGCCTTTTCGACAGTAAATTTTGCAAAAAAATAATTTTTTACTGTCGCAAATTTAAAATACGCCAGGGATTGCCTTTTCTATAGTAAATTTTTCAAAAATTAATTTTATACTGTCGCAAATTTTAATTGCGCAAGGGATTGCCTTTTCGATGGTAAATTATTCAAAAAATAATTTTTTACTGTCGCAAATTTTAAATACGCTAGGGATTGCCTATTCTAATCTAAGTTTTGCGAAAAATAATTTTTTACTGTCGTAAAATTTAAATAAGCCAGGGATTGCCTTTTCTATAGTAAATTTTTCAAAAAATAATTTTTTGCTGTCGCAAATTTTAATTACGCCAGGGATTGCCTTTTCCATAGTAAATTTTGCAAAAAATAATTTTATACTGTCGCAAATTTTAAATACGCCAAGGATTGCCTTTTCTATAGTAAATTATTCAAAAAAATAATTTTTTACTGTCGCAAATTTTAAATACGCCAGGGATTGCCTTTTCTATAGTAAATTTTGCAAAAAATAATTTTTTACTGTCGCAAATTTTAAATACGCCAGGTATTGCCTTTTCTATAGTAAATTTTTCAAAAATTAATTTTATACTGTCGCAAATTTTAATTGCGCCAGGGATTGCCTTTTCTATAGTAAATTTTTTAAAAATTAATTTTTTACTGTCGCAAATTTTAATTACGCCAGGAATTGCTATTTCTATTGTAAATTATTCAAAAAATAATTTTATACTGTCGCAAATTTTAAATACGCCAGGGATTGCCTTTTCTATAGTAAATTTTTCAAAAATTAATTTTATACTGTCTCAAATTTTAAATACGCCAGGGATTGCCTTTTCTATAGTAAATTTTTCAAAAAATAACTTTATACTGTCACAAATTTAAAATACGCCAGGTATTGCCTTTTCTATAGTAAATTTTTCAAAAATTAATTTTATACTGTCGCAAATTTTAATTGCGCCAGGGATTGCCTTTTCTATAGTAAATTTTTCAAAAATTAATTTTTTACTGTCGCAAATTTTAATTACGCCAGGAATTGCCATTTCTATAGTAAATTATTCAAAAAATAATTTTATACTGTCGCATATTTTAAATACGCCCGGGATTGCCTTTTCTATAGTAAATTTGTCAAAAATTAATTTTATATTGTCGCAAATTTTAAATACGCCAGGGATTGCCTTTTCTATAGTAAATTTTTCAAAAAAATAACTTTATACTGTCGCAAATTTTAAATACGCCAGGGATTGCATTTTCTATAGTAAATTTTTCAAAAAATAATTTCATACTGTCGCAAATTTTAAATACGCCAGGGATTGAATTTTCTATATTCAATTTTTTAAAAAATTAATTTTATACTGTCGCAAATTTTAAATACGCCAGGGATTGCCTTTTCTATAGTAAATTTTTCAAAAAATAATTTTTTACTGTCGCAATTTTTAAATACGCCAGGGTTTGCCTTTTCTATAGTAAATTTGCAAAAAATAATTTTTTACTGTCGCAAATTTTAAATACGACAGGGATTGCTTTTCTATAGTAAATTTTGCAAAAAAAAAAATTTTTACTGTCGCAAATTTTAAATATGCCAGGTATTGCCTTTTCTATAGTAAATTTTTCAAAAATTAATTTTATACTGTCGCAAATTTTAATTGCGCTAGGGATTGCCTTTTCTATAGTAAATTTTTCAAAAAATAATTTTTTGCTGTCGCAAATTTTAATTACGCCAGGGATTGCCTTTTCCATAGTAAATTTTGCAAAAAATAATTTTATACTGTCGCAAATTTTAAATACGCCAAGGATTGCCTTTTCTATAGTAAATTTTTCAAAAATTAATTTTATACTGTCGCAAATTTTAATTGCGCCAGGGATTGCCTTTTCTGTAGTAAATTTTTCAAAAATTAATTTTTTACTGTCGCAAATTTTAATTACGCCAGGGATTGTTTTTTCTATAGTAAATTTTGCAAAAAATAATTTTTTACTGTCGCAAATTTTAAATACGCCAGGTATTGCCTTTTCTATAGTAAATTTTTCAAAAATTAATTTTATACTGTCGCAAATTTTAATTGCGCCAGGGATTGCCTTTTCTATAGTAAATTTTTCAAAAATTAATTTTTTACTGTCGCAAATTTTAATTACGCCAGGGATTGCCTTTTCTATAGTAAATTTTGCAAAAAATAATTTTATACTGTCGCAAATTTTAAATACGCCAAGGATTGCCTTTTCTATAGTAAATTATTCAAAAAATAATTTTTTACTGTCGCAAATTTTAAATACGCCAGGGATTGCCTTTTCTATAGTAAATTTTTCAAAAAATATTTTTTTACTGTCGCAATTTTTAAATACGCCAGGGATTGCCTTTTCTATAGTCAATTTTTCAAAAATTTATCTTTTACTGTCGCAAATTTTAAATACGCCAGGGATTGCCTTTTCTATAGTCAATTTTTCAAAACTTAATTTTTTGCTGTCGCAAATTTTAAATACGCCAGGGATTGCCTTTTCTATAGTAAATTTTTCAAAAATTAATTTTATTCTGTCGCAAATTTTAAATACGCCATGGATTGCCATTTCTATAGTAAATTTTGCAAAAAATAATTTTTTACTGTCGCAAATGTTAAATACGCCAGGGATTGCCTTTTCTATAGTAAATTTTGCAAAAAATAATTTTATACTGTCGCAAATTTTAAACACGCCAAGGATTGCCTTTTCTATAGTAAATTATTCAAAAAATAATTTTTTACAGTCGCAAATTTAAAAAACGCCAGGGATTGCCTTTTCTATAGTAAATTTTGCAAAAAATAATTTTTTACTGTCGCAAATTTTAAATACGCCAGGGATTACCTTTTCTATAGTAAATTTTTCAAAAATTAATTTTATACTGTCGCAAATTTTAATTGCGCAAGGGATTGCCTTCTCTATAGTAAATTTTTCAAAAAATTATTTTTTGTTGTCGGAAATTTTAATTACGACAGGGATTGCCTTTTCGACAGTAAATTTTGCAAAAAAATAATTTTTTACTGTCGCAAATTTAAAATACGCCAGGGATTGCCTTTTCTATAGTAAATTTTTCAAAAATTAATTTTATACTGTCGCAAATTTTAATTGCGCAAGGGATTGCCTTTTCGATGGTAAATTATTCAAAAAATAATTTTTTACTGTCGCAAATTTTAAATACGCTAGCGATTGCCTATTCTAATCTAAGTTTTGCGAAAAATAATTTTTTACTGTCGTAAAATTTAAATAAGCCAGGGATTGCCTTTTCTATAGTAAATTTTTCAAAAAATAATTTTTTGCTGTCGCAAATTTTAATTACGCCAGGGATTGCCTTTTCCATAGTAAATTTTGCAAAAAATAATTTTATACTGTCGCAAATTTTAAATACGCCAAGGATTACCTTTTCTATAGTAAATTATTCAAAAAATAATTTTTTACTGTCGCAAATTTTAAATACGCCAGGGATTGCCTTTTCTATAGTAAATTTTGCAAAAAATAATTTTTTACTGTCGCAAATTTTAAATACGCCAGGTATTGCCTTTTCTATAGTAAATTTTTCAAAAATTAATTTTATACTGTCGCAAATTTTAATTGCGCCAGGGATTGCCTTTTCTATAGTAAATTTTTTAAAAATTAATTTTTTACTGTCGCAAATTTTAATTACGCCAGGAATTGCTATTTCTATTGTAAATTATTCAAAAAATAATTTTATACTGTCGCAAATTTTAAATACGCCAGGGATTGCCTTTTCTATAGTAAATTTTTCAAAAATTAATTTTATACTGTCTCAAATTTTAAATACGCCAGGGATTGCCTTTTCTATAGTAAATTTTTCAAAAAATAACTTTATACTGTCACAAATTTTAAATACGCCAGGTATTGCCTTTTCTATAGTAAATTTTTCAAAAATTAATTTTATACTGTCGCAAATTTTAATTGCGCCAGGGATTGCCTTTTCTATAGTAAATTTTTCAAAAATTAATTTTTTACTGTCGCAAATTTTAATTACGCCAGGAATTGCCATTTCTATAGTAAATTATTCAAAAAATAATTTTATACTGTCGCATATTTTAAATACGCCCGGGATTGCCTTTTCTATAGTAAATTTGTCAAAAATTAATTTTATATTGTCGCAAATTTTAAATACGCCAGGGATTGCTTTTTCTATAGTAAATTTTTCAAAAAATAACTTTATACTGTCGCAAATTTTAAATACGCCAGGGATTGCATTTTCTATAGTAAATTTTTCAAAAAATAATTTCATACTGTCGCAAATTTTAAATACGCCAGGGATTGAATTTTCTATATTCAATTTTTTAAAAAATTAATTTTATACTGTCGCAAATTTTAAATACGCCAGGGATTGCCTTTTCTATAGTAAATTTTTCAAAAAATAATTTTTTACTGTTGCAATTTTTAAATACGCCAGGGTTTGCCTTTTCTATAGTAAATTTGCAAAAAATAATTTTTTACTGTCGCAAATTTTAAATACGACATGGATTGCTTTTCTATAGTAAATTTTGCAAAAAAAAAATTTTTACTGTCGCAAATTTTAAATACGCCGGGGTTTGCCTTTTCTATAGTAAATTTTTCAAAAATTATTTTTTTACTGTCGCAATTTTTAACTACGCCAGGGATTGCCTTTGCTATAGTAAATTTTTCAAAAATTTATTTTATACTGTCACAAATTTTAATTGAGCCAGGGATTGCCTTTTCTGTAGTAAATTTTTCAAAAAATAATTTTTTGCTGTCGCAAATTTTAATTACGCCAGGGATTGCCTTTTCTACAGTAAATTTTGCAAAAAATAATTTTTTACTCTCGCAAATGTTAAATACGCCAGGGATTGCCTTTTCTATTGTAAATTTTTCAAAAATTAATTTCTACTTTCCCAAATTTTAAATACGCCAGGGATTGCCTTTTCTATAGTAAATTTTTCAAAAAATAATTTTATACTGTCGCAAATTTTATATACCCCAGGGATTACCTTTCCTATAGTAAAATTTCAAAAATTTATTTAATACTGTCGCAAATTTTGATTGCGCCAGGGATTGGCTTTTCTATAGCAAATATTTCAAAAAATAATTTTATACTCTCGCAAATTTTAAATACGCCAGGGATTGCCTTTTCTATAGTAAATTTTTCAAAAATTTATTTCTACTTTCGCAAATTTTAAATACGCCAAAGATTGCCTTTTCTATAGTAAATTTTTCAAAAATTAATTTTATACTGTCGCAAATTATAAATACCCCAGGGATTGCCTTTTCTATAGTAAATTTTTCAAAAAAATAACTTTATACTGCCGCAAATTTTAAATACGCCAGGGATTGCCTTTTCTATAGTAAATTTTTCAAAAAATTATTTTTTACTGTCGCAATTTTTAAATACGCCAGGGTTTGCCTTTTCTATAGTAAATTTTGCAAAAATAATTTTTTACTGTCGCAAACTTTAAATTCGCCAGGGATTGCCTTTTCTATAGTAAATTTTGCAAAAAATAATTTTATACTGTCGCAAATTTTAAATACGCCAAGGATTGCCTTTTCTATAGTAAATTATTCAAAAAATAATTTTTTACTGTCGAAAATTTTAAATACGACAGGGATTGCTTTTCTATAGTAAATTTTGGAAAAAAAAATTTTTTTACTGTCGCAAATTTTAAATACGCCAGGGATTGCCTTTTCTATAGTAAACTTTTCAAAAATTTATTTTATAGCGTCGCAAATTTTAATTGCGCCAGGGATTGCCTTTTCTATAGTAAATTTTTCAAAAAAAAATTTTTTTACTGTCGCAAATTTTAAATACGCCAGGGATTGCCTTTTCTATAGTAAACTTTTCAAAAATTTATTTTATAGCGTCGCAAATTTTAATTGCGCCAGGGATTGCCTTTTCTATAGTAAATTTTTCAAAAAAAAATTTTTTGCTATCGCAAATTTTAATTACGCCAGTGATTGCCTTTTCTACAGTAAATTTTGCAAAAAATAATTTTCTACCGGCGCAAATTTTAAATACGCCAGGGATTACCTTTTCTAATCTAAATTTTTCAAAAAATAATTTTTTACTGTCGCAAATTTTAAACAAGCCAGGGATTGCCTTTTCTATAGTAAATTTTTCAAAAATTAATTTTATACAGTCGCAAATTTTAATTCCGCCAGGGATTGCCTTTGGATTTCCTTTTCTATAGTAAATTTTGCAAAAAATAATTTTTTACTGTCGCAAATTTTAAATACGCCAGGGATTGCCTTTTCTATAGTAAATTTTGCAAAAATTAATTTTATACTGTCGTAAATTTTAACTGCGCCAGGGATTGCCTTTTCTATAGTAAATTTTTCAAAAAAAAAATTTTTTGTTGTCGCAAATTTTAATTACGCCAGGGATTGCCTTTTCTATAGTAAATTTTGCAAAAAATAATTTTATACAGTCGCAAATTTTAAATACGCCAAGGATTGCCTTTTCTATAATAAATTATTCAAAAAATTAATTTTTTACTGTCGCAAATTTTAAATACGCCAGGGATTGGCTTTTCTATAGTAAATTTTTCAAAAAATAATTTTTTACTGTCGCAAATTTTAAATACGCCAGGGATTGCCTTTTCTATAGTAAATTTTTCCAAAAATAACTTTATACTGTCACAAATTTTAAATACGCCAGGTATTGCCTTTTCTATAGTAAATTTTTCAAAAATTAATTTTTTACTGTCGCAAATTTTAATTACGCCAGGAATTGCCATTTCTATAGTAAATTATTCAAAAAATAATTTTATACTGTCGCAAATTTTAAATACGCCCGGGATTGCCTTTTCTATAGTAAATTTGTCAAAAATTAATTTTATACTGTCGCAAATTTTAAATACGCCAGGGATTGCCTTTTCTATAGTAAATTTTTCAAAAAATAACTTTATTGTGTCGCATATTTTAAATACTCCAGGGATTGCCTTTTCTATAGTAAATTTTTCAAAAAATAATTTTATACTGTCGCAAATTTTAAATACGCCAGGGATTGCCTTTTCTATATTCAATTTTTCAAAAATTAATTTTATACTGTCGCAAATTTTAAATACGCCAGGGATTGCCTTTTCTATAGTAAATTTTTCAAAAAATAATTTTTTACTGTCGCAATTTTTAAATACGCCAGGGTTTGCCGTTTCTATAGTAAATTTGCAAAAAATAATTTTTTACTGTCGCAAATTTTAAATAAGACAGGGATTGCTTTTCTATATTAAATTTTGCAAAAAAAAAATTTTTACTGTCGCAAATTTTAAACACGCCGGGGATTGCCTCTTCTATAGTAAATTTTTCAAAAATTATTTTTTTACTGTCGAAATTTTTAACTACGCCAGGGATTGCCTTTTCTATAGTAAATTTTTCAAAAATTTATTTTATACTGTCGCAAATTTTAATTGAGCCGGGGATTGCCTTTTCTGTAGTAAATTTTTCAAAAAATAATTTTTTGCTGTCGCAAATTTTAATTACGCCAGGGATTACCTTTTCTACAGTAAATTTTGTAAAAAATAATTTTTTACTGTCGCAGATTTTAAATACGCCAGGGATTGCCTGTCCTATAGTAAATTTTTCAAAAATTAATTTTATACTGTCGCAAATTTTAAATACCCTAGGGATTGCCTTTTCTATAGTAAACTTTTCAAAAATTTATTTTATACTGTCGCAAATTTTAATTGCGCCAGGGATTGCCTTTTCTATAGTAAATATTTCAAAAAATTATGTTATACTCTCGCAAATTTTAAATACGCCAGGGATTGCCTTTTCTATTGTAAATTTTTGAAAAATTAATTTCTACTTTCGCAAATTTTAAATACGCCAGGGATTGCCTTTTCTATAGTAAATTTTTCAAAAAATAATTTTATACTGTCGCAAATTTTATATACCCCAGGGATTGCCTTTCCTATAGTAAAATGTCAAAAATTTATTTAATACTGTCGCAAATTTTGATTGCGCCAGGGATTGCCTTTTCTATAGCAAATATTTCAAAAAATAATTTTATACTCTCGCAAATTTTAAATACGCCAGGGATTGCCTTTTCTATAGTAAATTTTTCAAAAATTTATTTCTACTTTCGCAAATTTTAAATACGCCAGGGATTGCCTTTTCTATAGTAAATTTTTCAAATATTAATTTTATACTGTCGCAAATTATAAATACCCCAGGGATTGCCTTTTCTATAGTAAATTTTTCAAAAAAATAACTTTATACTGCCGCAAATTTTAAATACGCCAGGGATTGCCTTTTCTATAGTAAATTTTTCAAAAAATTATTTTTTACTGTCGCAATTTCTAAATACGCCAGGGTTTGCCTTTTCTATAGTAAATTTTGCAAAAATAATTTTTTACTGTCGCAAACTTTAAATTCGCCAGGGATTGCCTTTTCTATAGTAAATTTTGCAAAAAATAATTTTATACTGTCGCAAATTTTAAATACGCCAAGGATTGCCTTTTCTATAGTAAATTATTCAAAAAATAATTTTTTACTGCCGCAAATTTTAAATACGCCAGGGATTGCCTTTTCTACAGTAAATTTTGTAAAAAATAATTTTTTACTGTCGCAGATTTTAAATACGCCAGGGATTGCCTATCCTATAGTAAATTTTTCAAAAATTATTTTTTTACTGTCGAAATTTTTAACTACGCCAGGGATTGCCTTTTCTATAGTAAATTTTTCAAAAATTTATTTTATACTGTCGCAAATTTTAATTGAGCCGGGGATTGCCTTTTCTGTAGTAAATTTTTCAAAAAATAATTTTTTGCTGTCGCAAATTTTAATTACGCCAGGGATTACCTTTTCTACAGTAAATTTTGTAAAAAATAATTTTTTACTGTCGCAGATTTTAAATACGCCAGGGATTTCCTATCCTATAGTAAATTTTTCAAAAATTAATTTTATACTGTCGCAAATTTTAAATACCCCAGGGATTGCCTTTTCTATAGTAAACTTTTCAAAAATTTATTTTATACCTTCGCAAATTTTAATTGCGCCAGGGATTGCCTTTTCTATAGTAAATATTTCAAAAAATTATGTTATACTCTCGCAAATTTTAAATACGCCAGGGATTGCCTTTTCTATTGTAAATTTTTCAAAAATTAATTTCTACTTTCGCAAATTTTAAATACGCCAGGGATTGCCTTTTCTATAGTAAATTTTTCAAAAAATAATTTTATACTGTCGCAAATTTTATATACCCCAGGGATTGCCTTTCCTATAGTAAAATGTCAAAAATTTTTTTAATACTGTCGCAAATTTTGATTGCGCCAGGGATTGCCTTTTCTATAGCAAATATTTCAAAAAATAATTTTATACTCTCGCAAATTTTAAATACGCCAGGTATTGCCTTTTCTATAGTAAATTTTTCAAAAATTTATTTCTACATTCGCAAATTTTAAATACGCCAGGGATTGCCTTTTCTATAGTAAATTTTTCAAAAATTAATTTTATACTGTCGCAAATTATAAATACCCCAGGGATTGCCTTTTCTCTAGTAAATTTTTCAAAAAAATAACTTTATACTGCCGCAAATTTTAAATACGCCAGGGATTGCCTTTTCTATAGTAAATTTTTCAAAAAATTATTTTTTGCTGTCGCAATTTTTAAATACGCCAGGGTTTGCCTTTTCTATAGTAAATTTTGCAAAAATAATTTTTTACTGTCGCAAACTTTAAATTCGCCAGGGATTGCCTTTTCTATAGTAAATTTTGCAAAAAATAATTTTATACTGTCGCAAATTTTAAATACGCCAAGGATTGCCTTTTCTATAGTAAATTATTCAAAAAATAATTTTTTACTGTCGCAAATTTTAAATACGACAGGGATTGCTTTTCTATAGTAAATTTTGCAAAAAAAAATTTTTTTACTGTCGCAAATTTTAAATACACCAGGGATTGCCTTTTCTATAGTAAACTTTTCAAAAATTTATTTTATAGCGTCGCAAATTTTAATTGCGCCAGGGATTGCCTTTTCTATAGAAAATTTTTCAAAAAATAATTTTTTGCTATCGCAAATTTTAATTACGCCAGTGATTGCCTTTTCTACAGTAAATTTTGCAAAAAATAATTTTCTACCGGCGCAAATTTTAAATACGCCAGGGATTACCTTTTCTAATCTAAATTTTTCAAAAAATAATTTTTTACTGTCGCAAATTTTAAACAAGCCAGGGATTGCCTTTTCTATAGTAAATTTTTCAAAAATTAATTTTATACTGTCGCAAATTTTAATTGCGCCAGGGATTGCCTTTGGATTTCCTTTTCTATAGTAAATTTTGCAAAAAATAATTTTTTACTGTCGCAAATTTTAAATACGCCAGGGATTGCCTTTTCTATAGTAAATTTTGCAAAAATTAATTTTATACTGTCGCAAATTTTAACTGCGCCAGGGATTGCCTTTTCTATAGTAAATTTTTCAAAAAAAAATTTTTTGTTGTCGCAAATTTTAATTACGCCAGGGATTGCCTTTTCTATAGTAAATTTTGCAAAAAATAATTTTATACAGTCGCAAATTTTAAATACGCCAAGGATTGCCTTTTCTATAATAAATTATTCAAAAAATTAATTTTTTACTGTCGCAAATTTTAAATACGCCAGGGATTGGCTTTTCTATAGTAAATTTTTCAAAAAATAATTTTTTACTGTTGCAAATTTTAAATACGCCAGGGATTGCCTTTTCTATAGTAAATTTTTCCAAAAATAACTTTATACTGTCACAAATTTTAAATACGCCAGGTATTGCCTTTTCTATAGTAAATTTTTCAAAAATTAATTTTTTACTGTCGCAAATTTTAATTACGCCAGGATTTGCCATTTCTATAGTAAATTATTCAAAAAATAATTTTATACTGTCGCAAATTTTAAATACGCCCGGGATTGCCTTTTCTATAGTAAATTTGTCAAAAATTAATTTTATACTGTCGCAAATTTTAAATACGCCAGGGATTGCCTTTTCTATAGTAAATTTTTCAAAAAATAACTTTATAGTGTCGCAAATTTTAAATACTCCAGGGATTGCCTTTTCTATAGTAAATTTTTCAAAAAATAATTTTATACTGTCGCAAATTTTAAATACGCCAGGGATTGCCTTTTCTATATTCAATTTTTCAAAAATTAAATTTATACTGTCGCAAATTTTAAATACGCCAGGGATTGCCTTTTCTATAGTAAATTTTTCAAAAAATAATTTTTTACTGTCGCAATTTTTAAATACGCCAGGGTTTGCCTTTTCTATAGTAAATTTGCAAAAAATAATTTTTTACTGTCGCAAATTTTAAATACGACAGGGATTGCTTTTCTATAGTAAATTTTGCAAAAAAAAAATTTTTACTGTCGCAAATTTTAAACACGCCGGGGATTGCCTCTTCTATAGTAAATTTTTCAAAAATTATTTTTTTACTGTCGAAATTTTTAACTACGCCAGGGATTGCCTTTTCTATAGTAAATTTTTCAAAAATTTATTTTATACTGTCGCAAATTTTAATTGAGCCGGGGATTGCCTTTTCTGTAGTAAATTTTTCAAAAAATAATTTTTTGCTGTCGCAAATTTTAATTACGCCAGGGATTACCTTTTCTACAGTAAATTTTGTAAAAAATAATTTTTTACTGTCGCAGATTTTAAATACGCCAGGGATTGCCTATCCTATAGTAAATTTTTCAAAAATTAATTTTATACTGTCGCAAATTTTAAATACCCCAGGGATTGCCTTTTCTATAGTAAACTTTTCAAAAATTTATTTTATACTGTCGCAAATTTTAATTGCGCCAGGGATTGCCTTTTCTATAGTAAATATTTCAAAAAATTATGTTATACTCTCGCAAATTTTAAATACGCCAGGGATTGCCTTTTCTATTGTAAATTTTTCAAAAATTAATTTCTACTTTCGTAAATTTTAAATACGCCAGGGATTGCCTTTTCTATAGTAAATTTTTCAAAAAATTATTTTATACTGTCGCAAATTTTATATACCCAAGGGATTGCCTTTCCTATAGTAAAATGTCAAAAATTTATTTAATATTGTCGCAAATTTTGATTGCGCCAGGGATTGCCTTTTCTATAGCAAATATTTCAAAAAATAATTTTATACTCTCGCAAATTTTAAATACGCCAGGGATTGCCTTTTCTATAGTAAATTTTTCAAAAATTTATTTCTACTTTCGCAAATTTTAAATACGCCAGGGATTGCCTTTTCTATAGTAAATTTTTCAAAAATTAATTTTATACTGTCGCAAATTATAAATACCCCAGGGATTGCCTTTTCTATAGTAAATTTTTCAAAAAAATAACTTTATACTGCCGCAAATTTTAAATACGCCAGGGATTGCCTTTTCTATAGTAAATTTTTCAAAAAATTATTTTTTACTGTCGCAATTTTTAAATACGCCAGGGTTTGCCTTTTCTACAGTAAATTTTGCAAAAATAATTTTTTACTGTCGCAAACTTTAAATTCGCCAGGGATTGACTTTTCTATAGTAAATTTTGCAAAAAATAATTTTATACTGTCGCAAATTTTAAATACGCCAAGGATTGCCTTTTCTATAGTAAATTATTCAAAAAATAATTTTTTACTGTCGCAAATTTTAAATACGACAGGGATTGCTTTTCTATAGTAAATTTTCCAAAAAAATTTTTTTTACTGTCGCAAATTTCAAATACGCCAGGGATTGCCTTTTCTATAGTAAACTTTTCAAAAATTTATTTTATAGCGTCGCAAATTTTAATTGCGCCAGGGATTGCCTTTTCTATAGGAAATTTTTCAAAAAATAATTTTTTGCTATCGCAAATTTTAATTACGCCAGTGATTGCCTTTTCTACAGTAAATTTTGCAAAAAATAATTTTCTACTGGCGCAAATTTTAAATACGCCAGGGATTACCTTTTCTAATCTAAATTTTTCAAAAAATAATTTTTTACTGTCGCAAATTTTAAATAAGCCAGGGATTGCCTTTTCTATAGTAAATTTTTCAAAAATTAATTTTATACTGTCGCAAATTTTAATTGCGACAGGGATTGCCTTTGGATTTCCTTTTCTATAGTAAATTTTGCAAAAAATAATTTTTTACTGTCGCAAATTTTAAATACGCCAGGGATTGCCTTTTCTATAGTAAATTTTGCAAAAATTAATTTTATACTGTCGCAAATTTTAACTGCGCCAGGGATTGCCTTTTCTATAGTAAATTTTTCAAAAAAAATTTTTTTGTTGTCGCAAATTGTAATTACGCCAGGGTTTGCCATTTCTATAGTAAATTTTGCAAAAAATAATTTTATACAGTCGCAAATTTTAAATACGCCAAGGATTGCCTTTTCTATAGTAAATTATTCAAAAAATTAATTTTTTACTGTCGCAAATTTTAAATACGCCAGGGATTGGCTTTTCTATAGTAAATTTTTCAAAAAATAATTTTTTACTGTCGCAAATTTTAAATACGCCAGGGATTGCCTTTTCTATAGTAAATTTTTCAAAAATTAATTTTTTACTGTCGCAAATTTTAATTGCGCCAGGGATTGCCTTTTCTATAGTAAATTTTTCAATAATTAATTTTTTACTGTCGCAAATTTTAAATACGCCAGGGATTCCCTTTTCTATAGTAAATTTTTCAAACAATAATTTTATACTGTCGCAAATTTTAAATACGCCAGGGATTGCCTTTTCTATATTCAATTTTTCAAAAATTAATTTTTCACTGTCGCAAATTTTAAATACGCCAGGGATTGCCTTTTCTGTAGTAAATTTTTCAAAAAATAATTTTTTACTGTCGCAATTTTTAAATACGCCAGGGTTTGCCTTTTCTATAGTAAATTTTGCAAAAAATAATTTTTTACTGTCGCAAATTTTAAGTACGCCAGGGATTGCCTTTTCTGTAGTAAATTTTGCAAGAAATAATTTTATACTGTCGCAAATTTTAAATACGACAAGGTTTGCCTTTTCTATACTAAATTATTCCAAAAATAATTTTTTCTGTCGCAAATTTTAAATACGAGAGGGAATGCTTTTCTATAGTAAATTTTGCAAAAAAAATTTTTTTACTGTCGCAAATTTTAAATACGCCAGGGATTGCCTTTTCTATAGTAAACTTTTCAAAAATTTATTTTATACTGTCGCAAATTTTAATTGCGCCAGGGATTGCCTTTTCTATAGTAAATTTTTCAAAAATTAATTTTTTGCTGTCGCAAATTTTAATTACGCCAGGGATTGCCTTTTCTATAGTAAATTTTTCAAAAATTAATTTTTTTACTGTCGCAAATTTTAATTGCGCCAGGGATTGCCTTTTCTACAGTAAATTTTTCAAAAAATAATTTTTTACTGTCGCAAATTTTAAATACGCCAGGGATTGCCTTTTCTATAGTAAATTTTTCAAAAATTAATTTTATACTGTCGCAAATTTTAATTGCGCCAGGGATTGCATTTTCTATAGTAAATTTTTCAAAAAATAATTTTTTGTTGTCGCAAATTTTAATTACGCCAGGGATTGCCTTTTCTATAGTAAATTTTGCAAAAAATTAATTTTGTACTGTCGCAAATTTTAAATACGCCATGGATTGGCTTTGCTATAGTAAATTTTGCAAAAAATAATTTTTTACTGTCGCAAATTTCAAATACGGCAGGGATTGCCTTTTCTATAGTAAATTTTTCAAAAATTAATTTTTTTCTGTCGCAAATTTTAATTGCGCCAGGGATTGCCTATTCTATAGTAAATTTTTCAATAATTAATTTTTTACTGTCGCAAATTTTAATTACGCCAGGGATTGCCATTTCTATAGTAAATTATTCAAAAAATAATTTTATACTGTCGCAAATTTTAAATACGCCAGGGATTGCCTTTTCTATAGTAAATTTTTCAAAAATTAATTTATACTTTCGCAAATTTTAAATACGCCAGGGATTGCCTTTTCTACAGTAAATTTTTCAAAAATTAATTTTATACTGTCGCAAATTTTAAATACACCAGGGATTGCCTTTTATTTAGTAAATTTTTCAAAAAATAACTTTATACTGTCGTAAATTTTAAATACGCCAGGGATTGCCTTTTCTATAGTAAATTTTTCAAACAATAATTTTATACTGTCGCAAATTTTAAATACGCCAGGGATTGCCTTTTCTATATTCAATTTTTCAAAAATTAATTTTTTACTGTCGCAAATTTTAAATACGCCAGGTATTGCCTTTTCTACAGTAAATTTTTCAAAAAATAATTTTTTACTGTCGCAAATTTTAAATACGCCAGGGATTGCCTTTTCTATAGTAAATTTTTCAAAAATTAATTTTATACTCTCGCAAATTTTAATTGCGCCAGGGATTTCCTTTTCTATAGTAAATTATTCAAAAAATAATTTTATACTGTCGCAAATTTTAAATACGCCAGGGATTGCCTTTTCTTATCTAAATTTTGCAAAAAATAATTTTTTACTGTCGTAAATTTTAAATAAGCCAGGGATTGCCTTTTCTATAGTAAATTTTTCAAAAATTAATTGAATACTGTCGCAAATTTTAATTGCGCCAGGGATTGCCTTTTCTATAGTAAATTTTTCAAAAAATAATTTTTTGCTGTCGCAAATTTTAATTACGCCAGGGATTGCCTTTTCTATAGTAAATTTTTCAAAAATTAATTTTTTACTGTCGCAAATTTTAAATACGCCAGGGTTTGCCTTTTCTATAGTAAATTTTTCAAAAATTAATTTTATACTGTCGCAAATTTTAATTGCGGCAGCAATTGCCTTTTCTATAGTAAATTTTTCAAAAAATAATTTTTTGCTGTCGCAAATTTTAATTATGCTAGGGATTGCCTCTATAGTAAATTTTTCAAAAATTAATTTTTTACTGTCCCAAAGTTTAATTACGCCAGGGATTGCCTTTTCTATAGTAAATTATTCAAAAAATAGCTTTATACTGTCGCAAATTTTAAATACGCCAGGGATTGCCTTTTCTATAGTAAATTTTTCAAAAATTAATTTTATTCTGTCGCAAATTTTAAATACGCCAGGGATTGCCTTTTCTATAGTAAATTTTTCAAAAATTAATTTTATACTGTCGCAAATTTTAAATACGCCAAGGATTGCCTTTTCTATAGTAAATTTTTCAAAAATTATTTTTTTACTGTCGCAAATTTTAATTACGCCAGGGATTGCCATTTTATAGTAAATTATTCAAAAAATAATTTTATACTGTCGCAATTTCAAATATGCCAGGGATTGCCCTTTCTATAGTAAATTTTTCAAAAATTAATTTCTTCTTTCGCAAATTTTAAATACGCCAGGGATTGCCATTTCTATAGTAAATTTTCCGAAAATTAATTTAATACTGTCGCAAATTTTAAATACGCCAGGAATTGGCTTTTCTACAGTAAATTTTTCAAAAAATAATTTTTAACTGTCGCAAATTTTAAATACGCCAGGGATTGCCTTTTCTATAGTAAATTTTTCAAAAATTAATTTTATACTGTCGGAAATTTTAATTGCGCCAGGGATTTCCTTTTCTATAGTAAATTATTCAAAAATTAATTTTATACTGTCGCAAATTTTAATTGCGCCAGGGATTGCCTTTTCTATAGTAAATTTTTCAAAAAATAATTTTTTTCTGTCGGAAATTTTAATTACGCCAGGGATTGCCTTTTCTATAGTACATTTTGCAAAAAAATAATTTTATACTGTCGCAAATTTTAAATACGCCAAGGATTGCCTTTTCTATAGTAAATTATTCAAAAAAAAATTTTTTACTGTCGCAAATTTTAAATACGCCAGGGTTTGCCTTTTCTATAGTAAATTTTTCAAAAATTAATTTTATACTGTCGCAAATTTTAATAGCGCCAGGGATTGCCTTTTCTATAGTAAATTTTGCAAAAAATAATTTTTTACTGTCGCAAATTTTAAATACGCCAGGGTTTGCCTTTTCTATAGTAAATTTTTCAAAAATTAATTTTATACTGTCGCAAATTTTAATAGCGCCAGGGATTGCCTTTTCTATAGTAAATTTTTCAAATATTAATTTTTTACTGTCGCAAATTTTAATTAAGCCAGGGATTGCCTTTTCTATAGTAAATTTTTCAAAAATTAATTTTTTACTGTCGCAAATTTTAACTACGCCAGGGATTGCCATTTATATAGTAAATTATTCAAAAAATAATTTTATACTGTCGCAAATTTTAAATACGCCAGGGATTGCCTTTTCTATAGTAAATTTTTCAAAAATTAATTTTTTACTGTCGCAAATTTTAAATACGCCAGGCATTGCCTTTTCTATAGTACACTTTGCAAAAATTAATTTAATACTGTCGCAAATTTTAATTGCGCCAGGGATTGCCTTTTCTATAGTAAATTTTTCAAAAAATAATTTTTTGTTGTCGCAAATTTTAATTACGCCAGGGATTGCCTTTTCTATAGTAAATTTTGCAAAAAATAATTTTATACTGTCGCAAATTTTAAATACGCCAAGGATTGCCTTTTCTATAGTAAATTATTCAAAAAATATCTTTTTACTGTCGCAAATTTTAAATACGACAGGGATTGGCCTTTCTATAGTAAATTTTGCAAAAAATAATTTTTTACTGTCGCAAATTTTAAATACGCCAGGGTTTGCCTTTTCTATGGTAAATTTTTCAATAATTAATTTTTTACTGTCGCAAATTTTAATTACGCCAGGGATTGCCATTTCTATAGTAACTTATTCAAAAAATAATTTTATACTGTCGCAAATTTTAAATACGCCAGGGATTGCCTTTTCTATAGTAAATTTTTCAAAAAATAACTTTATACTGTCGCAAATTTTAAATACGCCAGGGATTGCATTTTCTCTAGTAAATTTTTCAAACAATAATTTTATACTGTCGCAAATTTTAAATACGCCAGGGATTGCCTTTTCTATATTCAATATTTCAAAAATTAATTTTTTCTGTCGCAAATTTTAAATACGCCAGGGATTGCCTTTTTCTACAGTAAATTTTTCAAAGAATAATTTTTTACTGTCGCAAATTTTAAATACGCCAGGGATTGCCTTTTCTATAGTAAATTTTTCAAAAATTAATTTTATTCTGTCGCAAATTTTAAGTGCGCCAGGGATTTCCTTTTATATAGTAAATTATTCAAAAAATTATTTTATACTGTCGCAAATTTTAAATACGCCAGGGATTGCCTTTTCTCATCTAAATTTTTCAAAAAATAATTTTTTGTTGTCGCAAATTTTAATTATGCTAGGGATTGCCTTTTCTATTGTAAATTTTTCAAAAATTAATTTCTACTTTCGCAAATTTTAAATACGTCAGGGATTGCCTTTTCTATAGTAAATTTTTCAAAAATAAATTTTTTACTGTCGCAAATTTTAAACGCGCCAGGGATTGCCTTTTCTATAGTAAATTTTTCAAAAATTAATTTCTACTTTCGCAAATTTTAAATACGTCAGGGATTGCCTTTTCTATAGTAAATTTTTCAAAAAATTATTTTATACTGTCGCAAATTTTAAATACGCCAGGGATTGCCTTTTCTCATCTAAATTTTTTAAAAAATAATTTTTTGTTGTCGCAAATTTTAATTATGCTAGGGATTGCCTTTTCTATTGTAAATTTTTCAAAAATTAATTTCTACTTTCGCAAATTTTAAATACGTCAGGGATTGCCTTTTCTATAGTAAATTTTTCAAAAATAAATTTTTTACTGTCGCAAATTTTAAATACGCCAGGGATTGCCTTTTCTATAGTAAATTTTTCAAAAATTAATTTCTACTTTCGCAAATTTTAAATACGTCAGGGATTGCCTTTTCTATAGTAAATTTTTCAAAAATTAATTTTAAATTGTCGCAAATTTTAAATACGCCAGGGATTGCCTTTTCTATAGTAAATTTTTCAAAAATTAATTTTATACTGTCGCAAATTTTAATTGCGCCAGGGATTTCCTATTCTATAGTAAATTTTTCAAAAATTATTTTTTTACTGTCGCAAATTTTAATTACGCCAGGGATTGCCAATTCTATAGTAAATTTTTCAAAAATTAATTTTATACTGTCGCAAATTTTAATTGTGGCCGCAATTGCCTTTTCTATAGTAAATTTTTCAAAAAATAATTTTTTGCTGTCGCAAATTTTAATTATGCTAGGGATTGCCTTTTCTATTGTAAATTTTTCAAAAATTAATTTTTTACTGTCGCAAAGTTTAATTACGCCAGGGATTACCTTTTCTATAGTAAATTATTCAAAAAATAATTCTATACTGTCGCAAATTTTAAAAACGCCAGGGATTGCCTTTTCTATAGTAAATTTTGCAAAAATTAATTTTATTCTGTCGCAAATTTTAAATACGCCAGGGATTGCCTTTTCTATAGTAAATTATTCAAAAAATAATTTTATACTGTCGCAAATTTTAAATACGCCAGGGATTGCCTTTTCTATATTCAATTTTTCAAAAATAAATTTTTACTGTCGCAAATTTTAAATACACCAGGGATTGCCTTTTCTATAGTAAATTTTTCAAAAAATAATTTTATACTGTCGCAAATTTTAATTGCGCCAGGGATTTCCTTTTCTATAGTAAATTTTTCAAAAATTAATTTTTTACTGTCGCAAATTTTAATTGCGCCAGGGATTGCTTTTCCTATAGTAAATTTTTCAAAAATTAATTTTTTACTGTTGCAAATTTTAATCGCGCCAGGGATTGCCTTTTCTATAGTAAATTTTTCAAAAATTAATTTTTTACTGTCGCAAATTTTAATTGCGCCAGGGATTGCCTTTTCTATAGTAAATTTTTCAAAAATTAATTTTTTACTGTTGCAAATTTTAACTACCCCAAGGATTGCCATTTCTATAGTAAATTTTTCAAAAAATAATTTTATACTGTCGCAAATTTTAATTAGGCCAGGGATTGCCATTTCTATAGTAAATTTTTCAAAAGATAACTTTATACTGTCGCAAATTTTAAATACGCCAGGGATTGCCTTTTCTTTAGTAAATTTTTCAAAAATTAATTTTATACTGTCGCAAATTTTAAATACGCCAGGGATTGCCTTTTCTATATTCAATTTTTCAAAAATTAATTTTTACTGTCGCAAATTTTAAATACGCCAGGGATTGCCTTTTCTATAGTAAATTTTTCAAAAAATAATTTTATACTGTCGCAAATTTTAATTGCGCCAGGGATTTCCTTTTCTATACTAAATTTTTCAAAAATTAATTTTTTACTGTCGCAAATTTTAATTGCGCCAGGGATTGCCTTTTCTATAGTAAATTTTTCAAAAATTAATTTTTTACTGTTGAAAATTTTAATTGCGCCAGGGATTGCCTTTTCTATAGTAAATTTTTCAATAATTAATTTTTTACTGTCGCAAATTTTAATTGCGCCAGGGATTGCCTTTTCTGTAGTAAATTTTTCAAAAATTAATTTTTTACTGTCGCAAATTTTAATTACGCCAGGGATTGCCATTTCTATAGTAAATTATTCAAAAAATAATTTTATACTGTCGCAAATTTTAATTACGCCAGGGATTGCCATTTCTATAGTAAATTATTCAAAAAATAATTTTATACTGTCGCAAATTTTAAATACGCCAGGGATTGCCTTTTCTATAGTAAATTTTTCATAAATTAATTTCTACTTTCGCAAATTTTAAATACGTCAGGGATTGCTTTTCTATAGTAAATTTTTCAAAAATTAATTTTATACTGTCGCAAGTTTTAAATACGCCAGGGATTGTCATTTCTGTAGTAAATTTTTCAAAAATGAATTTTTTACTGTCGCAAATTTTAATTACGCCAGGGATTGCCATTTCTATAGTAAATTTTTCAAAAAATAATTTTATACTGTCGCAAATTTTAATTAGGCCAGGGATTGCCATTTCTATAGTAAATTTTTCAAAAGATAACTTTATACTGTCGCAAATTTTAAATACGCCAGGGATTGCCTTTTCTTTAGTAAATTTTTCAAAAATTAATTTTATACTGTCGCAAATTTTAAATACGCCAGGGATTGCCTTTTCTATATTCAATTTTTCAAAAATTAATTTTTACTGTCGCAAATTTTAAATACGCCAGGTATTGCCTTTTCTATAGTAAATTTTTCAAAAAATAATTTTATACTGTCGCAAATTTTAATTGCGCCAGGGATTTCCTTTTCTATAGTAAATTTTTCAAAAATTAATTTTTTACTGTCGCAAAATTTAATTGCGCCAGGGATTGCCTTTTCTATAGTAAATTTTTCAAAAATTAATTTTTTACTGTTGAAAATTTTAATTGCGCCAGGGATTGCCTTTTCTATAGTAAATTTTTCAATAATTAATTTTTTACTGTCGCAAATTTTAATTGCGCCAGGGATTGCCTTTTCTGTAGTAAATTTTTCAAAAATTAATTTTTTACTGTCGCAAAATTTAATTACGCCAGGGATTGCCATTTCTATAGTAAATTATTCAAAAAATAATTTTATACTGTCGCAAATTTTAATTACGCCAGGGATTGCCATTTCTATAGTAAATTATTCAAAAAATAATTTTATACTGTCGCAAATTTTAAATACGCCAGGGATTGCCTTTTCTATAGTAAATTTTTCATAAATTAATTTCTACTTTCGCAAATTTTAAATACGTCAGGGATTGCTTTTCTATAGTAAATTTTTCAAAAATTAATTTTATACTGTCGCAAATTTTAAATACGCCAGGGATTGCCTTTTCTATATTAAATTTTTCAAAAATTAATTTTATACTGTCGCAAATTTCAATTGCGCCAGGGATTTCCTTTTCTATAGTAAATTTTTCAAAAATTAATTTTTTACTGTCGCAAATTTTAATTACGCCAGGTATTGTCATTTCTATAGTAAATTTTTCAAAAATTAATTTTATACTGTCGCAAATTTTAATTGCGGCAGCAATTGCCTTTTCTATAGTAAATTTTTCAAAAAATAATTTTTTGCTGTCGCAAATTTTAATTATGCTAGGGATTGCCTTTTTTATTGTAAATTTTTCAAAAATTAATTTTTTACTGTCGCAAAGATTAATTACGCCTTTTCTATAGTAAGTTATTCAAAAAATAATTTTTTACTGTCGCAAATTTTAAATACGCCAGGGATTTCCTTTTCTATAGTAAATTTTGCAAAAAATAATTTTTTACTGTCGCAAATTTTAAATACGCCAGGGTTTGCCTTTTCTATAGTAAATTTTGCAAAAATTAATTTTATACTGTCGCAAATTTTAACTGCGCCAGGGATTGCCTTTTCTATAGTAAATTTTTCAAAAAATAATTTTTTGTTGTCGCAAATTTTAATTACGCCAGGGATTGCCTTTTCTATAGTAAATTTTGCAAAAAATAATGTTATACTATCGCAAATTTTAAATGCGCCAAGGATTGCCTTTTCTATAGTAAATTTTTCAAAAATTAATTTTATACTGTCGCAAATTTTAATTGCGGCAGCAATTGCCTTTTCTATAGTAAATTTTTCAAAAAATAATTTTTTGCTGTCGCAAATTTTAATTATGCTAGGGATTGCCTTTTTTATTGTAAATTTTTCAAAAATTAATTTTTTACTGTCGCAAAGTTTAATTACGCCTTTTCTATAGTAAGTTATTCAAAAAATAATTTTTTACTGTCGCAAATTTTAAATACGCCAGGGATTTCCTTTTCTATAGTAAATTTTGCAAAAAATAATTTTTTACTGTCGCAAATTTTAAATACGCCAGGGATTGCCTTTTCTATAGTAAATTTTGCAAAAATTAATTTTATACTGTCGCAAATTTTAACTGCGCCAGGGATTGCCTTTTCTATAGTAAATTTTTCAAAAAATAATTTTTTGCTGTCGCAAATTTTAATTATGCTAGGGATTGCCTTTTCTATTGTAAATTTTTCAAAAATTAATTTTATTCTGTCGCAAATTTTAAATAAGCCAGGGATTGCCTTTTCTATAGTAAATTATTCAAAAAATAATTTTATACTGTCGCAAATTTTAAATACGCCAGGGATTGCCTTTTCTATATTCAATGTTTCAAAAATAAATTTTTACTGTCGCAAATTTTAAATACGCCAGGGATTGCCTTTTCTATAGTAAATTTTTCAAAAAATAATTTTATACTGTCGCAAATTTTAATTGCGCCAGGGATTTCCTTTTCTATAGTAAATTTTTCAAAAATTAATTTTTTACTGTCGCAAATTTTAATTGCGCCAGGTATTGCCTTTTCTATAGTAAATTTTTCAAAAATTAATTTTTTACTGTTGCAAATTTTAATTGCGCCAGGGATTTCCTTTTCTATAGTAAATTTTTCAAAAATTAATTTTTTACTGTCGCAAATTTTAATTGCGCCAGGTATTGCCTTTTCTATAGTAAATTTTTCAAAAATTAATTTTTTACTGTTGCAAATTTTAATCGCGCCAGGGATTGCCTTTTCTATAGTTAATTTTTCAATAATTAATTTTTTACTGTCGCAAATTTTAAATACGCCAGGGATCGCCATTTCTATAGTAAATTATTCAAAAAATAATTTTATACTGTCGCAAATTTTAATTAGGCCAGGGATTGCCATTTCTATAGTAAATTTTTCAAAAAATAACTTTATACTGTCGCAAATTTTAAATACGCCAGGGATTGCCTTTTCTATAGTAAATTTTACAAAAAATATTTTTATACTGTCGCAAATTTTAAATACGCCAGGGATTGCCTTTTCTATATTCAATTTTTCAAAAATTAATTTTTACTGTCGCAAATTTTAAATACGCCAGGGATTGCCTTTTCTATAGCAAATTTTTCAAAAAATAATTTTATACTGTCGCAAATTTTAATTGCGCCAGGGATTTCCTTTTCTATAGTAAATTTTTCAAAAATTAATTTTTTACTGTCGCAAATTTTAATTGCGCCAGGGATTGCCTTTTCTATAGTAAATTTTTCAAAAATTAATTTTTTACTGTTGCAAATTTTAATTGCGCCAGGGATTGCCTTTTCTATAGTAAATTTTTCAAAAATTAATTTTATACTGTCGCAAATTTTAAATACGCCAGGGATTGCCTTTTCTATAGTAAATTTTTCAAAAATTAAGTTTATACTGTCGCAAATTTTAATTGCGCCAGGGATTTCCTTTTCTATAGTAAATTTTTCAAAAATTAATTTTTTACTGTCGCAAATTTTAATTACGCCAGGGATTGCCATTTCTATAGTAAATTTTTCAAAAATTAATTTTATACTGTCGCAAATTTTAATTGCGGCAGCAATTGCCTTTTCTATAGTAAATTTTACAAAAAATAATTTTTTGCTGTCGCAAATTTTAATTATGCTAGGGATTATCTTTTCTATTGTAAATTTTTCAAAAATAAATTTTTTCTGTCGCAAAGTTTAATTACGCCAGGGATTGCCTTTTCTATAGTAAATTATTCAAAAAATAATTTTATACTGTCGCAAATTTTAAATACGCCAGGGATTGCCTTTTCTATAGGAAATTTTTCAAAAATTAATTTTATTCTGTCGCAAATTTTAAATACGCCAGGGATTGCCTTTTCTATAGTAAATTATTCAAAAAATAATTTTTTACTGTCGCAAATTTTAAATACGACAGCGATTTCCTTTTTCTATAGTAAATTTTGCAAAAAATAATTTTTTACTGTGGCAAATTTTAAATAAGCCAGGGATTGCCTTTTCTATAGTAAATTTTGCAAAAATTAATTTTATACTATCGCAAATTTTAACTGCGCCAGGGATTGCCTTTTCTACAGTAAATTTTTCAAAAAATAATTTTTTGTTGTCGCAAATTTTAAATACGACAGCGATTTCCTTTTCTATAGTAAATTTTTCAAAAATTAATTTTTTACTGTCGCAAATTTTAATTGCGCCAGGGATTGCCTTTTCTATAGTAAATTTTTCAAAAATTAATTTTTTGCTGTCGCAAATTTTAATTATGCTAGGGATTGCCTTTTTTATTGTAAATTTTTCAAAAATTAATTTTTTACTGTCGCAAAGTTTAATTACGCCTTTTCTATAGTAAGTTATTCAAAAAATAATTTTTTACTGTCGCAAATTTTAAATACGCCAGGGATTCCCTTTTCTATAGTAAATTTTGCAAAAAATAATTTTTTACTGTCGCAAATTTTAAATACGCCAGGGATTGCCTTTTCTATAGTAAATTTTGCAAAAATTAATTTTATACTGTCGCAAATTTTAACTGCGCCAGGGATTGCCTTTTCTATAGTAAATTTTTCAAAAAATAATTTTTTGCTGTCGCAAATTTTAATTATGCTAGGGATTGCCTTTTCTATTGTAAATTTTTCAAAAATTAATTTTATTCTGTCGCAAATTTTAAATACGCCAGGGATTGCCTTTTCTATAGTAAATTATTCAAAAAATAATTTTATACTGTCGCAAATTTTAAATACGCCAGGGATTGCCTTTTCTATATTCAATGTTTCAAAAATAAATTTTTACTGTCGCAAATTTTAAATACGCCAGGGATTGCCTTTTCTATAGTAAATTTTTCAAAAAATAATTTTATACTGTCGCAAATTTTAATTGCGCCAGGGATTTCCTTTTCTATAGTAAATTTTTCAAAAATTAATTTTTTACTGTCGCAAATTTTAATTGCGCCAGGTATTGCCTTTTCTATAGTAAATTTTTCAAAAATTAATTTTTTACTGTTGCAAATTTTAATTGCGCCAGGGATTTCCTTTTCTATAGTAAATTTTTCAAAAATTAATTTTTTTACTGTCGCAAATTTTAATTGCGCCAGGTATTGCCTTTTCTATAGTAAATTTTTCAAAAATTAATTTTTTACTGTTGCAAATTTTAATCGCGCCAGGGATTGCCTTTTCTATAGTTAATTTTTCAATAATTAATTTTTTACTGTCGCAAATTTTAAATACGACAGGGATCGCCATTTCTATAGTAAATTATTCAAAAAATAATTTTATACTGTCGCAAATTTTAATTAGGCCAGGGATTGCCATTTCTATAGTAAATTTTTCAAAAAATGACTTTATACTGTCGCAAATTTTAAATACGCCAGGGATTGCCTTTTCTATAGTAAATTTTTCAAAAAATAATTTTATACTGTCGGAAATTTTAAATACGCCAGGGATTGCCTTTTCTATATTCAATTTTTCAAAAATTAATTTTTACTGTCGCAAATTTTAAATACGCCAGGGATTGCCTTTTCTATAGCAAATTTTTCAAAAAATAATTTTATACTGTCGCAAATTTTAATTGCGCCAGGGATTTCCTTTTCTATAGTAAATTTTTCAAAAATTAATTTTTTACTGTCGCAAATTTTAATTGCGCCAGGGATTGCCTTTTCTATAGTAAATTTTTCAAAAATTAATTTTTTACTGTTGCAAATTTTAATTGCGCCAGGGATTGCCTTTTCTATAGTAAATTTTTCAAAAATTAATTTTATACTGTCGCAAATTTTAAATACGCCTGGGATTGCCTTTTCTATAGTAAATTTTTCAAAAATTAAGTTTATACTGTCGCAAATTTTAATTGCGCCAGGGATTTCCTTTTCTATAGTAAATTTTTCAAAAATTAATTTTTTACTGTCGCAAATTTTAATTACGCCAGGGATTGCCATTTCTATAGTAAATTTTTCAAAAATTAATTGTATACTGTCGCAAATTTTAATTGCGGCAGCAATTGCCTTTTCTATAGTAAATTTTACAAAAAATAATTTTTTGCTGTCGCAAATTTTAATTATGCTAGGGATTATCTTTTCTATTGTAAATTTTTCAAAAATAAATTTTTTCTGTCGCAAAGTTTAATTACGCTAGGGATTGACTTTTCTATAGTAAATTATTCAAAAAATAATTTTATACTGTCGCAAATTTTAAATACGCCAGGGATTGCCTTTTCTATAGGAAATTTTTCAAAAATTAATTTTATTCTGTCGCAAATTTTAAATACGCCAGGGATTGCCTTTTCTATAGTAAATTATTCAAAAAATAATTTTTTACTGTCGCAAATTTTAAATACGACAGCGATTTCCTTTTCTATAGTAAATTTTGCAAAAAATAATTTTTTACTGTGGCAAATTTTAAATAAGCCAGGGATTGCCTTTTCTATAGTAAATTTTGCAAAAATTAATTTTATACTATCGCAAATTTTAACTGCGCCAGGGATTGCCTTTCCTATAGTAAATTTTTCAAAAAATAATTTTTTGTTGTCGCAAATTTTAAATACGACAGCGATTTCCTTTTCTATAGTAAATTTTTCAAAAATTAATTTTTTACTGTCGCAAATTTTAATTGCGCCAGGGATTGCCTTTTCTATAGTAAATTTTTCAAAAATTAATTTTTTACTGTCGCAAATTTTAATTGCGCCAGGGATTGCCTTTTCTATAGTAAATTTTTCAAAAATTAATTTTTTACTGTTGAAAATTTTAATTGCGCCAGGGATTGCCTTTTCTATAGTAAATTTTTCAATAATTAATTTTTTACTGTCGCAAATTTTAATTGCGCCAGGGATTGCCTTTTCTGTAGTAAATTTTTCAAAAATTAATTTTTTACTGTCGCAAATTTTAATTACGCCAGGGATTGCCATTTCTATAGTAAATTATTCAAAAAATAATTTTATACTGTCGCAAATTTTAATTACGCCAGGGATTGCCATTTCTATAGTAAATTATTCAAAAAATAATTTTATACTGTCGCAAATTTTAAATACGCCAGGGATTGCCTTTTCTATAGTAAATTTTTCATAAATTAATTTCTACTTTCGCAAATTTTAAATACGTCAGGGATTGCTTTTCTATAGTAAATTTTTCAAAAATTAATTTTATACTGTCGCAAATTTTAAATACGCCAGGGATTGCCTTTTCTATATTAAATTTTTCAAAAATTAATTTTATACTGTTGCAAATTTTAATTGCGCCAGGGATTTCCTTTTCTATAGTAAATTTTTCAAAAATTAATTTTTTACTGTCGCAAATTTTAATTACGCCAGGGATTGCCATTTTTATAGTAAATTATTCAAAAAATAATTTTATACTGTCGCAAATTTTAATTACGCCAGGGATTGCCATTTCTATAGTAAATTATTCAAAAAATAATTTTATACTGTCGCAAATTTTAAATACGCCAGGGATTGCCTTTTCTATAGTAATTTTTTCATAAATTAATTTCTACTTTCGCAAATTTTAAATACGTCAGGGATTGCTTTTCTATAGTAAATTTTTCAAAAATTAATTTTTTACTGTCGCAAATTTTAATTGCGCCAGGGATTGCCTTTTCTATAGTAAATTTTTCAAAAATTAATTTTATACTGTCGCAAGTTTTAATTGCGGCAGCAATTGCCTTTTCTATAGTAAATTTTTCAAAAAATAATTTTTTGCTGTCGCAAATTTTAATTATGCTAGGGATTGCCTTTTCTATAGTAATTTTTTCATAAATTAATTTTTTACTGTCGCAAATTTTAATTGCGCCAGGGATTGCCTTTTCTATAGTAAATTTTTCAAAAATTAATTTTTTACTGTTGAAAATTTTAATTGCGCCAGGGATTGCCTTTTCTATAGTAAATTTTTCAATAATTAATTTTTTACTGTCGCAAATTTTAATAGCGCCAGGGATTGCCTTTTCTATAGTAAATTTTTCAAATATTAATTTTTTACTGTCGCAAATTTTAATTAAGCCAGGGATTGCCTTTTCTATAGTAAATTTTGCAAAAAATAATTTTATACTGTCGCAAATTTTAATTACGCCAGGGATTGCCATTTCTATAGTAAATTTTTCAAAAAATAATTTTTTGTTGTCGCAAATTTTAAATACGACAGCGATTTCCTTTTCTATAGTAAATTTTTCAAAAATTAATTTTTTACTGTCGCAAATTTTAATTGCGCCAGGGATTGCCTTTTCTATAGTAAATTTTTCAAAAATTAATTTTTTACTGTCGCAAATTTTAATTGCGCCAGGGATTGCCTTTTCTATAGTAAATTTTTCAAAAATTAATTTTTTACTGTTGAAAATTTTAATTGCGCCAGGGATTGCCTTTTCTATAGTAAATTTTTCAATAATTAATTTTTTACTGTCGCAAATTTTAATTGCGCCAGGGATTGCCTTTTCTGTAGTAAATTTTTCAAAAATTAATTTTTTACTGTGGCAAATTTTAAATAAGCCAGGGATTGCCTTTTCTATAGTAAATTTTGCAAAAATTAATTTTATACTATCGCAAATTTTAACTGCGCCAGGGATTGCCTTTTCTACAGTAAATTTTTCAAAAAATAATTTTTTGTTGTCGCAAATTTTAAATACGACAGCGATTTCCTTTTCTATAGTAAATTTTTCAAAAATTAATTTTTTACTGTCGCAAATTTTAATTGCGCCAGGGATTGCCTTTTCTATAGTAAATTTTTCAAAAATTAATTTTTTGCTGTCGCAAATTTTAATTATGCTAGGGATTGCCTTTTTTATTGTAAATTTTTCAAAAATTAATTTTTTACTGTCGCAAAGTTTAATTACGCCTTTTCTATAGTAAGTTATTCAAAAAATAATTTTTTACTGTCGCAAATTTTAAATACGCCAGGGATTCCCTTTTCTATAGTAAATTTTGCAAAAAATAATTTTTTACTGTCGCAAATTTTAAATACGCCAGGGATTGCCTTTTCTATAGTAAATTTTGCAAAAATTAATTTTATACTGTCGCAAATTTTAACTGCGCCAGGGATTGCCTTTTCTATAGTAAATTTTTCAAAAAATAATTTTTTGCTGTCGCAAATTTTAATTATGCTAGGGATTGCCTTTTCTA
Source organism: Dioctria linearis (assembly GCA_963930735.1). NCBI lineage: Eukaryota > Metazoa > Arthropoda > Insecta > Diptera > Asilidae > Dioctria > Dioctria linearis. The sequence continues at coordinate 3,444 of CAWVNZ010001560.1, read as the reverse complement.
TTGTAAATTTTTCAAAAATTAATTTTATTCTGTCGCAAATTTTAAATACGCCAGGGATTGCCTTTTCTATAGTAAATTATTCAAAAAATAATTTTATACTGTCGCAAATTTTAAATACGCCAGGGATTGCCTTTTCTATATTCAATGTTTCAAAAATAAATTTTTACTGTCGCAAATTTTAAATACGCCAGGGATTGCCTTTTCTATAGTAAATTTTTCAAAAAATAATTTTATACTGTCGCAAATTTTAATTGCGCCAGGGATTTCCTTTTCTATAGTAAATTTTTCAAAAATTAATTTTTTACTGTCGCAAATTTTAATTGCGCCAGGTATTGCCTTTTCTATAGTAAATTTTTCAAAAATTAATTTTTTACTGTTGCAAATTTTAATTGCGCCAGGGATTTCCTTTTCTATAGTAAATTTTTCAAAAATTAATTTTTTACTGTCGCAAATTTTAATTGCGCCAGGTATTGCCTTTTCTATAGTAAATTTTTCAAAAATTAATTTTTTACTGTTGCAAATTTTAATCGCGCCAGGGATTGCCTTTTCTATAGTTAATTTTTCAATAATTAATTTTTTACTGTCGCAAATTTTAAATACGACAGGGATCGCCATTTCTATAGTAAATTATTCAAAAAATAATTTTATACTGTCGCAAATTTTAATTAGGCCAGGGATTGCCATTTCTATAGTAAATTTTTCAAAAAATGACTTTATACTGTCGCAAATTTTAAATACGCCAGGGATTGCCTTTTCTATAGTAAATTTTTCAAAAAATAATTTTATACTGTCGGAAATTTTAAATACGCCAGGGATTGCCTTTTCTATATTCAATTTTTCAAAAATTAATTTTTACTGTCGCAAATTTTAAATACGCCAGGGATTGCCTTTTCTATAGCAAATTTTTCAAAAAATAATTTTATACTGTCGCAAATTTTAATTGCGCCAGGGATTTCCTTTTCTATAGTAAATTTTTCAAAAATTAATTTTTTACTGTCGCAAATTTTAATTGCGCCAGGGATTGCCTTTTCTATAGTAAATTTTTCAAAAATTAATTTTTTACTGTTGCAAATTTTAATTGCGCCAGGGATTGCCTTTTCTATAGTAAATTTTTCAAAAATTAATTTTATACTGTCGCAAATTTTAAATACGCCTGGGATTGCCTTTTCTATAGTAAATTTTTCAAAAATTAAGTTTATACTGTCGCAAATTTTAATTGCGCCAGGGATTTCCTTTTCTATAGTAAATTTTTCAAAAATTAATTTTTTACTGTCGCAAATTTTAATTACGCCAGGGATTGCCATTTCTATAGTAAATTTTTCAAAAATTAATTGTATACTGTCGCAAATTTTAATTGCGGCAGCAATTGCCTTTTCTATAGTAAATTTTACAAAAAATAATTTTTTGCTGTCGCAAATTTTAATTATGCTAGGGATTATCTTTTCTATTGTAAATTTTTCAAAAATAAATTTTTTCTGTCGCAAAGTTTAATTACGCTAGGGATTGACTTTTCTATAGTAAATTATTCAAAAAATAATTTTATACTGTCGCAAATTTTAAATACGCCAGGGATTGCCTTTTCTATAGGAAATTTTTCAAAAATTAATTTTATTCTGTCGCAAATTTTAAATACGCCAGGGATTGCCTTTTCTATAGTAAATTATTCAAAAAATAATTTTTTACTGTCGCAAATTTTAAATACGACAGCGATTTCCTTTTCTATAGTAAATTTTGCAAAAAATAATTTTTTACTGTGGCAAATTTTAAATAAGCCAGGGATTGCCTTTTCTATAGTAAATTTTGCAAAAATTAATTTTATACTATCGCAAATTTTAACTGCGCCAGGGATTGCCTTTTCTATAGTAAATTTTTCAAAAAATAATTTTTTGTTGTCGCAAATTTTAAATACGACAGCGATTTCCTTTTCTATAGTAAATTTTTCAAAAATTAATTTTTTACTGTCGCAAATTTTAATTGCGCCAGGGATTGCCTTTTCTATAGTAAATTTTTCAAAAATTAATTTTTTACTGTCGCAAATTTTAATTGCGCCAGGGATTGCCTTTTCTATAGTAAATTTTTCAAAAATTAATTTTTTACTGTTGAAAATTTTAATTGCGCCAGGGATTGCCTTTTCTATAGTAAATTTTTCAATAATTAATTTTTTACTGTCGCAAATTTTAATTGCGCCAGGGATTGCCTTTTCTGTAGTAAATTTTTCAAAAATTAATTTTTTACTGTCGCAAATTTTAATTACGCCAGGGATTGCCATTTCTATAGTAAATTATTCAAAAAATAATTTTATACTGTCGCAAATTTTAATTACGCCAGGGATTGCCATTTCTATAGTAAATTATTCAAAAAATAATTTTATACTGTCGCAAATTTTAAATACGCCAGGGATTGCCTTTTCTATAGTAAATTTTTCATAAATTAATTTCTACTTTCGCAAATTTTAAATACGTCAGGGATTGCTTTTCTATAGTAAATTTTTCAAAAATTAATTTTATACTGTCGCAAATTTTAAATACGCCAGGGATTGCCTTTTCTATATTAAATTTTTCAAAAATTAATTTTATACTGTTGCAAATTTTAATTGCGCCAGGGATTTCCTTTTCTATAGTAAATTTTTCAAAAATTAATTTTTTACTGTCGCAAATTTTAATTACGCCAGGGATTGCCATTTTTATAGTAAATTATTCAAAAAATAATTTTATACTGTCGCAAATTTTAATTACGCCAGGGATTGCCATTTCTATAGTAAATTATTCAAAAAATAATTTTATACTGTCGCAAATTTTAAATACGCCAGGGATTGCCTTTTCTATAGTAATTTTTTCATAAATTAATTTCTACTTTCGCAAATTTTAAATACGTCAGGGATTGCTTTTCTATAGTAAATTTTTCAAAAATTAATTTTTTACTGTCGCAAATTTTAATTGCGCCAGGGATTGCCTTTTCTATAGTAAATTTTTCAAAAATTAATTTTATACTGTCGCAAGTTTTAATTGCGGCAGCAATTGCCTTTTCTATAGTAAATTTTTCAAAAAATAATTTTTTGCTGTCGCAAATTTTAATTATGCTAGGGATTGCCTTTTCTATAGTAATTTTTTCATAAATTAATTTTTTACTGTCGCAAATTTTAATTGCGCCAGGGATTGCCTTTTCTATAGTAAATTTTTCAAAAATTAATTTTTTACTGTTGAAAATTTTAATTGCGCCAGGGATTGCCTTTTCTATAGTAAATTTTTCAATAATTAATTTTTTACTGTCGCAAATTTTAATAGCGCCAGGGATTGCCTTTTCTATAGTAAATTTTTCAAATATTAATTTTTTACTGTCGCAAATTTTAATTAAGCCAGGGATTGCCTTTTCTATAGTAAATTTTGCAAAAAATAATTTTATACTGTCGCAAATTTTAATTACGCCAGGGATTGCCATTTCTAT